>PVJL010005129.1:0-19324 GCA_004026885.1 Lyroderma lyra
GCCCGCGCCCAGCCTCCACTCGGGGGAGAACACATTGATGAGATGAACTGAGCTGTCGTCGCAGAAGTGAGCGTGGCCTGCTCGCTCACGGCTCCTGGTGAATTGCCCGTTCCATTCGCCAAACCTAGTCATCTTTAAAAAGTTCAGAAAGAATGGTCCTCGGTGCTGCTGAAGTGCCACAGTCTTCCTTTCGCAACCCTCCGCCATCTCCATCTGTCAGTACTTTTCTGGACCAAAAGAAGAGGATCCTGATTATATACATTATAAATTGTATTACAGTTTTTACGTAAAGCGTGTGTCTCATTCAATTATTATGTGAGCACTGAACAAATCCTACCCTTTAGGAAACAGTTCGATGATCCTTTTCTCGGCGTAGTCTCAAAGTCCCCTGTGTCCCCGGCTGAGGAGCCACCAGTACGCGGAGATTCTGTTGACCTTTAGGAAGCGCATTCATCAGGGTGAGGCTGCAGAGGACCCCCGGGGAAGCGCCCTGACGGTGACGCTCCTTGTGTGACCTTCAGGTCTTGTGCCTTTGTGTGGAGGCCCAGGCAAGACCAGCCAGGTTGGTGAGGGTCTGCGATGTCCTCAACAACTTCTACAACTGCTTCCGTGGGCCAAGGAGCCGTGTGGTCAGGGAGCCGGTAGGCACGCGGGGTTGCTGTTCAGGCCTGTTAACGCCGGTTGGCGAAGCTGGATCTTCTCACCCTCTCTCTGGCACACCATGTTCGGCTCTTGCTTAAATTAAAAAAAAAAAGTTTTCTGTTTTGTTTTTCAGCAGCTTTATTGAGGTTTAATTTATGTATCAGAAAACTGTACACGTGTAACGTATACGGTGCAATGAGTTTGGACATATTGCGTAGATTGTGAGCCATCGCCACAATCGAGGGGATAAATGTGTCCAATAAGACAAAGGGTCTTGAGTGAGTGGGTGACCGACAGTCACCGTGGACACATCCGGAGGATTCCTGGCCCAGCAAACCCGCGCTATTGAGCGAGAGCCCTATTTCAGGATTCGTGATCCCATTGCACACGCGTGTGTGTGTCTGTGCGTGTGTGTGAACAACATGGTTTTCAACTGCACTGGTCCACTTAACTGTGGATTTTTTTTCAATAAATACTATAAATGTATATTTTCTTTGCTTGTGATTTTCTTAATAACATTTTCTTTAGCTTACTTTATTGTAAGAACAGAGTATATTATAGGTGTAACATACACATTATGTGGGGTTATCAGTAGGGTTTTCGGTCAACAGTAGGCTACTGGTAGTTATAATTTGGGATGAGTCAGATGTTATATGTGCATTTTTTTATTGCAGGGGAGGTGGTGCTCTTAAGCCCTATGTTGTTCATGGGTCAGCCATAATATTTGCAAACGAAATGTGTGTATGTAAATTTTCAGTTGATTAGAAAGACAAAGGGCCTTCTTCGTATAAAGGCCAACCCCACCCCCCAAACTCCAAGAAATGCGATGTTGAACTTGGGAAGAATCCCAGTGACGTTGCATGTTGTGGCCAGTTCGGAAGGTCCCATACAGGACGCGATGCGCTTTCTAGTCTCTTGCTTCTCCGGGGCGTCCTTTGCAATTACAGAGACCCGTACCCTGAAATTAGGTGGTCTCCCATGCTGCTCTTCTCCCTAAACTCTCTTCTTAGAATCCACTTACTTTGCTCTAAATACAATTTGAAACCTATCCTGCATTTCTCATCGGGACCTGTTTGAAATCCGTAATGTCACTTGGCATTTAGGGCTTCCTGGCGCCCAGCTGCTGAGGAAGGGCGGACGCGACTGGGGGCGCACGGCCTGGCCGCGGCTGCTTCCTGCAGGAGGACGTTGTCCTTAGAACAAGAGCGGGAGCCGGTGTACTTTTCTGGAACGTACTTGATGTACCACCTTCTCACAGTGGATTGGGAGATAAATCCTGAAGTTGCTTTTTTTCTCAATTTGTTCTGCATAAATTTCCACGTGGAAACATTTGAAGCTCTCACTTCACCCCTCCCTGCAAATCCCAGTGACGCGCCAGGACATGATAAGCCCAGTTTGGGGGTCCGGTGCTCTCAAGCTCGTAGCTACTGAAAGGACCGCAGAGCAAGGACGAGGCCAGCTCTTCGCAGCGTTGTTCCGTGCACAGCGTGCGGGAAGCGAAGGGGCCGCCTCTGCCTGCGATCCCAGCTGCCGGACATCCGGAGACGCTTCTGCCTGTCACATTGGAGGGTGGGCTGTCACCGATGCCTCCTAGACAAGTGTCTTCCAACCAGGTTATCTATGGGCTGACCCGAGCTCTTCCTCTTCTGTGCCAATTCAGACATCCAAGCTCGGATGAGGTGACGCCGTGGCTAGGATGTGACGAAGAGCTTTACTGAGGGTTAATTTGTGCACCGAAACCCTGTGCATATTTGATGTGTACCGTCCCGTGAGCGTGGACATATTGCCTGGATGCATCAAGAGGACAGGAGGAAGGTGGGAGCAAAGTGGCCACGGGGGAAAGTGGAGAACACGGAGAATACAGAGAGCCGGGATTTAGTTACTTACATTGTCACTGAAATCAGATTAGGTGACCACAAGTTGGATGAAGTGGCAGTTTGGTCCAAGTGACGACACGGTCAGAAATGCATCCCCCCCCTGTCACAGTTTATTTTTTTCTTAGTATGAAATTACAATTGCAACAGAAAAATCATTTTTTAAACTTTGAAGCATGTTTAACTTTTTACCTAAAAGGGTGCAATAGGAGGTATGATAATCTAAGACTCCACACGCTCACAACTGAGCCTAAAACTCAGATGCACGAGAGACAGCTCGCTTTCATTGCCTGTGAGTCAGTTAAACAGTCTTCGCACGTGGCTTTCTGGGCACCTCCCTCACCCCATCTTCCAAACGGGGGAGTTTCCTGGTCCGAAGAAGGCCAGTCCACAGAACAGGGGAACTTGGAGAATGAAGGTGCTTCATCACCCTGTAATGCCAGATACAACCCAGACGCCCGCGGACTGGGAGGCCACGTGGTCCATCAGTGTTACAAGCTGTTGAGTGAGTGGGGGTGTCTGGTGAGGCTGGGTCACTTCTCCTAAGGAGCACACACAGCCACACCCCTGAGGCTGGCCCCCAACCCCCTCCCATCAGTAAATTTGCAGTGGCAGAGTGAGCTGTTTAGAGAGGGTGAGGGGTTTCGGGAGCTTTCTGTAAAATAGAGTGGACTCAAGGAGACAGTGGGGTCTCCAAAGAAGGGATCCAAGTAGGGGAGAGACCTGGACAAGGAGGGGTGTAAGGACCCTCACTGGGGTGGCCTGCCTTTGGCCCCAGTCCCGAGGGAGACAGGAGGGGACCAAACAGAAAGGACCAAACCCACCTGAAGGTTGTTTTGTAAAAACGTGTCATTCATGGCATACAGATTGCTAGTTGTTTCATCTTTCCCTCTGAAAAAATGCCACACCTACTTCTGAACTCCTTCCGAGAGCCAGTAAATTGTTTTGTGTGGCTAATGTATGGCAATGGTCCCAGATCTCCCCCAGATATAAGACAACACACGGGAAGAAGCCGGGGAGCCCCAGAGGTTGTACCTGGGTTCCTGCAGAAAGACTGCAGCCTTCTGCAGGATGTTTTTCTCCTAAAGAATTTAGGGCGTTCAGTTGATTCACCAAAATGCTAAAAAATAAGTCGAGAGATTATAAGCCTGTTTTAAACAACAAAACACTAGCGAGTTGGGGGCTTTTCCATATTTAACTCAAGGTGGAATAGGGTGCAGATCCAGGTTGACATTATGAGATTACTTCCAAGCATGTGGAGGTCCTTTTGCTAAAGGAACTGGTTGTGTTTTACAACTTTATCACAAATGTTTTATACCACGAGACACTAGAAAATACCAATTTAGAAATGATAAGACATTGTGTACTTAGCCCTATAAGTCAAGTAAGTCCAAAGACTCAAGCCCGTCCATCAGAATGCAATACCACCCTTTGTCCACGTCAGCGACCGAGTCGAGTTGTGGAAGTGCAGCTTCCCCGTTCTGCTCTAACATTGCAGGTGTCACCAGCTCCCAGTAGAAAACTGCTCAGCGAATTAGCCTGCCAGTTCTAGGGATGTGTCGAAACAGATGTTAGCATTTTTCTATTCTATAAATGTATTCTAAAGGGTTTATAGCCTCCCTCCCCCGTCCCCCTCCCCCCTCCCCCCTCCCCCCTCCTTCCCTCCCTCCCTCCTTTCCTTCCTCCCTTTTCTGTTTGCCTTGTGTAGACGTTACACTGTAACAGTGTTGATATTAAATTATCTGCCTCAGATTGTGCTTGGATGGGAGGGAGGCCCCTAAGACAAGACAGTGCTGGTCCTGGTAGGTCGTGGAAGGGATGCACAGAGATGCTGAGCTGCATAAGGAAGTAACTACCAGTAGGTGTGAGCTGACAGGGATAAGATGGAGCCATCCTGTGAATTCCCAGGCACAAGGGCTCCCTAATAGCCCACGTCTGTTTGGCTTCACGATGCTCCCCAGTGACTTTAGGATTTGTCTACTGCTTCATCCTCACAGTCCTACCCACTCCAGACCCCCAGTGCTCGTGTCCCTCCTCCTTGCCTTGCCCTGCGTCCTCACAGGTGTGCTCCGTGTTAAGTGAATAGATGCATTCGCAGGAGGTCAACTCGGTCTAAGAGCTGCCTATGGTCATCTGATATGGGATGAAGGGTCAGGTTGCATCACCTCCTTAGGAAGGCTCTCCTGATTGTTGGGGTCATGAGATACCAGGTTAGAACTGGTTCTGTCTGGGTACCCCCTCCCGGACATCTTCCAGGTGGAGCAGGCACCTTCTGTCCTTTCTAGATTTGCTCTGCTGGTCAGCCCTCAGCTGAGACCAGCCCTGAGGACCCTCGTGATGCTGATGTGCTTCCCGGCAAGGTGAGCACCAGAAATGTGACCTGGGAGTGGGGGAGGGGTGTGCCTGACAGACCTGTGTCCAGGTGCTGCTTTTCGAGGGGCAATCACAGTACAATCCGATTAGCACACAACCCAGAGCCTCCTCCTCCTAAGACTTCAGTTATGGAAAGCAGCTCCTCCTAGAACAATCTGGCTTGCTTATGTGTCCTTTCCTAGTCTTCTCCTGCTGTGATTGCACAATATGGAATCTATTTGCCAGCCCTGTCGGGAGCAGACACCGAAGTGAGGGACAGTGTTCCTTGATCCCCACCCTATTTCCATCCTGGGAGGTACTGCTTACTGGACACGTCTGCATGACACTGAAGCCATAGGGTTTTCCTAATTTAAGAGCTCCCAATAGTTGAGTTTCCATTGGGAAATGAGAATTCCATGGCTTTGGATAAGAAATTGAATGGGGCTGCTTCTTTAATTTCACCCCAGGACAGACCCTCATCCCTGCAAATGCAATCAGGCTTCAGATGGGGGTGTGAAATGTCCGAGTTGTGTGCTGGGATGACCAGATATCCTTCTAGAACACAGATGTTCTTTCACGAATAAGCTTTACAAACCAACATGGATGTCCTGGGAATTTCTCTATAGACGACCAGACAAAGCGTATCCAAAGATGTCAATAACTGGTTTTGTATGAGAACTGCAAATTTAATGAGGAGTGAAATGCTTTTAAAAGAAAGGAAAGGAGAGTCCGAACTGAGCGTTGAGTCCAGTGGACACAGTTAGTCTTGACAGCTACTGTCAGGAGAAACTAGAAAAAAGGAACAAAGAAAGAAAACAAAATAAATCTTCAGCCAATAGGGATTTAATAAAAGTGATAAAAACTAAGAATGGCAACTTTTATAAAATTAATGTATCACTGAACTTTTGAAATTGACATACGAGGTCTGACAAAAGTTCACGACCTTGCCACCATGCACTTACGTTGACAACACTGTGCAAGCCACTCAGTAAGGTGTCATGACCTCGGTATATCTGTGTCTCACAGCTGTGTTCGTTTCAATTTATGGCAGTGTCTCACTGAGTGGCATTCTTTATTGTTGCTGCGTGTTTTTGTGTGCTGTCACGTGAATGTTGGAACTTGAATTATAGCGATGAGCAAATATTAAATTTCTTGTTAAACTTGGCAAGAGTGGAACTAAAATCAGGGACACGTTAGTCCAAGTTTATGGGGATAATGCCATGAAGAAAATGGCAGTATACACTTGGATTAAACGTTTTTCTGAGGGGAGAGAAAGCATCACTGATGAAGAGAGGTCAGGGCGGCCAGTAACAAGCAGACATGATGAGAATATTGCAAAAATTTGTCAAATTGTGCGTCAAAATCATTGGCTGACTGTAAGAAGCATATCAGACCAAGGAAACATTGATAGAGAAATAGGAAAATCTTAACTGAAAATCTTGGCAGGAGAAAGGTGTGTGCAAAAATGGCCCTGAAAGAGCTCACTGATGAACAAAAACAAAGGAAAGTTGAAGTTTCCCAATCCATCCACGTTATCACTGAGGATGATACATGGGTGTACCAATATGATCCTGAAACAAAGCGTCAAAGTGCACAGTGGAATTCAGCCAATTCTCCACGACCAAAATAGTTTCCTCAGTCCAAATCAAGAGTCAAAACAATGTTGCTAATCTTTTTGTATATAATATTAGAGAGATTGTTCATTATGAATTTGTACCAATGGGACAAACAGTCAACCAAGTTTACTATTTGGAAGTGCTAAAAAGGCTGCACGAAAAAGTTAGATGGAAACGACCTGAACTTTTCGCCAACACCTCATGGCTCTTGCATCACGACAATGCACCAGCTCACATGGCGCTGTCTGTGAGGGAGCTTTTAGCCAATAAACAAATAACTGTATTGGAACACCCTCCCTACTCACCTGATCTGGCCCCCAATGACCTTTTTATTTACCTGAAGATAAAGGAAATATTGAAAGGAAGACATTTGATGACATTCAGGACATCAGGTGTTATATGACAACAGCTCTGATGGCCATTCCAGAAAAAGAGTTTCAAAATTGCTTTTGAAAGGTGAACTGGGCACTGGTGTTGGTGCACAGCTTCCCAAGGGAAGGGCTTTCAAGGTGACTGTAGTGATATTCAGCAATGAGGTATTTGGCATGTTTTCTAAGATGAGTTTGCTAACTTAGTTGTTTGATGTTGTAGTACTGGCTAAGGAAAGTCCAGGTGACATAATTTATTCAGACATGCAGCATTGTCTAGATTTAAAAGGCTTTTGCTAACTTCCTCGCAAGAGGGAGTTAAGACAAATGCAATCAGAGAGTGATGGGCAAGAACAATTGTTTATTTTTAATAGCTGTGGGAGGGATATGATGAGTCCTAATAAAGGGCCAGTTGTTAGAGTATAAATGTTAGCAGTGAGAGCTCGCTGGCATTGGCAACTGGTGGTGTGAATGCATTCTCTAATGACCGGGGAGAGGGAACAGGCTTGAGACACAGTGGTGTTTCAGACAGAGAGGCCCAAGCGTAAGAACAGAAAGAAAACCCCGAAACCCAGTAGTTTGTAATCCAGGGGCCGATGGGCAATCGCCGTGCAGCTCAGGGGCATCCCGTGAGCTATGGGCCAGACTGAGGTAACCTCCAGCAGTCCAACCTCCCATGAGATGCTCTGGGCCTTGCTGCGGTCAGTACCTGGGGAAGGGGTTTCTGAGGTTAGAAACAGTAAGAGGACTGACATTCTATTAAGAAAAGAATAATATAGAAAAAAGTCAAATGCTCAGAGCAAGCCCAGCCCCTATTAATTGTGACATCCACGTCTGGCCCTGCAAATGCCTGGAGCAGTGGAAAGGGAAATACACACACAAGTCTCAACCTAAAGGGAAACTCCAATTTCACGTCTGATCCTGCCGACTTAACTCTGCTGATTAACGCCGGAAAGCTTGCTGCTCCTGGTGGGGTGAGGCAGCCAGTGCTGGTGCCAGGGTCACGCTCCAGACCACGCCGCTGCTCTGGCGGAGTTAGCGCCCTGGACAGTGTCCCCGGGGATTGGTAGCCTTTCACAGACCCAGAGGCGGTGACAGTACAACGGGGCGAAACGCGCTTGGTAATTACGGAGCGAGACGGAAGGCCCCTGGGCAGTGCCTTTCGTTAGGGGTGATCCCTGGTCGTTGGCGGCCAGCAAATGTCACATTGCTGGGCCTGGAGAGCAGGTTGTAGGAATGAGCGCTCAGTGCACAGAAAACCGCCAGCTGTCTTGTTTACGCTGCTACCTTTACAGTCCAGTCAGGTTGTTTTCTGGAAGCTGTTTAGGAAGCACGCTTCACCCGTGTCATAACATCGAAATGGGATGGGGGTAACAGAAAGTCCTGCTGTTGGACTGTGTAAGAGTTTCTGGAGCTTGTGAAGGTCATCCTTTGTGGGGAATGCCCAAGTCATGTGGCGCCAACAATGAGTTACTATCCAGCCCAGTGGCAACAGGATTTTGCTCACTTTTCCCAAGTTTAATTTCACCGATACAAAGAGAAACAATAAGACTTGCACTAAAGTTAACAGAGAGCAATGGAGAGGATTAAGGGCAAAAATCTAGGCCCCAGCTCAATCCTGCATCTGTCCTCGTGCAGTCGGATGCTGGTGTTTATAAACCTCTGACAGCCTGAAGTGGAAAACCAAGTTAATATGTCTAACTCTCAAAGGGACACGTTAGAAAGAAGGTTGCCTGTCTCTGTCTCTTTGGGGATGAAGATCGTTGTATCTGCTAAATCACATTGGATTTTCTCCTTTGTGATCAGATGAGTTTTGAAAAGAGAAACTGTTTTCTTTGGGGAAGCTGGTCTGCATTGCTTTTATATCACTACCAAAATACTGCGATCAGTGAATCCTAGAAATGATGCTTGCATTTCTCCTGCAGCTCATTCTGCTAATTCTCCAAAAACAGCTTTAAGAAGAAAATCAGAAAAATGTTCTGATACAGAATGCTTTACCACCCAAAATGGTCTACGAAAAAATTCTTAAGGTCCCTTAAATTAAATTGGTTATTAAAACAGAAGTTTTTGCTAATTAGAATTGAGACAGATTTAATGAACTTTTGTTGAGAGCGTTTCGCTTTTCATATTGACATTCCTGTTTCATTGACTTCCATAGTTAAAATGAAGAGTAAGGAAATTCTGGGAAGCATGACCTCCAGGTAAATTGCTGATTAATATTTATACATATGAAACTTGAGTTTTCTCTATATTCCTTTTTTTCTAACACAGCAGATACCAACTTTAACTGTAGAGAGATATTACATTTATTTTGGACACGCTTGAGAAAACCAAGATGGCTTTTCAATAGATTCACATGAAGGCTCATATTAGACCCAAATTCCTTGGTCAGTGGGCCTTCCAGTGCCCATGGCAGCCAGGCATTTCTGGAACCTTCTCTCTTATATGAGGCCATGAGAATTCCATCTGTGGGAGACTGCACTGACCCAGAATGCCTTTGCCTTCATTCTCTCAGCAGTGTCTGCATGCCAAAAACATGCAAATGCTGAATACACACAGTCAAAATAAAATAAAATAAAATAAAAATGCACATCTGAGATGGAAAGAAAGAAAAATAAAACCCCGATGCCTAACAGGAGAGGGGATGTGACTCCAGAGCCTGGGTGAGCATTGGACAATTTGAGCATGAAAGTGGAACATCCCCAGGGGGACATCAGAAACAGGCACTATACACCAGGTGGTCAGCATTCCTGCCAGGACAGTGTTTGCTTGATCTGGGATGAACCAGAGTTACAGTTTTTACAGAAAGCTGGAATGTAAGGACTAAGAAGCCGTTATTCATTCTTTAGGGTTCCAGTGCTCGTGTGGAGCTCTAGTTCTGAGCTATGTTTAGGAAATGCAAAGCCCTAAGAAAGCAGAACCTCCAGCCTGTAATACGTACTGGTTTGGGGTTTTTAACTCAGATGACATGTAAATGAAGAACTTGGTATAGAAATTAATGTTAAAAGCTACCCTTCAAGGGCTGTCTGGGAAAAAATCCAGCCATAAATGCTTCTATTTTTCCTATTCCAGACAACCCACGTATATAAGCTGAAGGCTGCCATGCACCAACCAAAACAAGGCTTACAAGAAGCCTCAAGACTGATCTGAAGTAACCTAACTGAATGCCAGAGCAAAGTCGGGTACTCTGTAGAGAAATATAAAAATCCAACACCCAACCAACATAAATCTCTTCATTTCTAGAATCCATTCAAAACTACCAGAAATGAAAATAAGCAGGAAAACATGACCCCAAACCAGGACAAAAAAGCGACACAAGTAGAAATGAGAGAGATGATGGAGTTATCAGACAAAGATTTTAAAGAGAGAGTCTTGAGAACATAAAGGCAAACATAAATCTCATACATGAAGAAATATAAAAACAATTTTTAAAAGATCTAAAGGAAACTTCCTGAGATGAAAAATGAAGTATCTGAAATTAAAGTTTTATCATCAGATCCCACACTGCAGAAGAAAAACCACCTATCAAAAAAAATTACCCAGAATAAAGCCAAGACAGAAGAGGCTGGAAGAAGAAAATGAACAGAGCATCAGTGGCTTGTACAAAATGGTGATTTACATACATGTAATTGCAGCCTCAGAGGAGAGGAGAAAAAGGGGAGACAAAATATTTGAGGAAATAAGTGGCCAATTCCCAACCCCCTCCCCCAGTTTATGGTAAACCCACAGATCCAAAAAGGCCAATAGAATCCAAGCAGAAGAAACATGAAGACACTCACACCAAATACATCTCAATCACTGAAAACCAGTGATAAAGAGAATATTTTAAAGCCCCTAGAAAGATACACACATACGTGCACAGGAACAAAGCTAAGATTACAGCAGACTTCTGGTCAGAAACTATGTGAAGCAGAAAAATGGAATGGTGTTTTCAAAGTCCTGAAAGAAAAAATGCTATCCACTCTAATTTTAGCAACAATATCTTTAATAAAAGGAAAAAATAAAGGTTTTTATTTTCCCAGATCAAGGCTGAAAAAATTTATCTCCAGGAGACTTGCACTAAAGGAAAAGTTAATGGAAATTCTTCAGGAAGAACAAAAATGACACCAGATGGAAAGATGGGCCCGTTGGGATTAGAAGAGGACCATTGTGGGTGGCTACCTGGGGATTTTGCAGTATGACAGCCTGTTCACCCCCAGAGTCTGGACCTTTAGACAGGGACCCAAGCTTAGGATTCCCGGCACAAGTTTCCACTTTGACTTTCCTGGGGTGCTTTTAAAATAACCCCTTAGAGCTGAGCTCATAAAGGTTAGAGACCTCTGCCCCAACAACCTTGCAAGTAGTGGGTTAAATTGTGCCCTCACCCCCAAGTTGATGTCCACTCAGAGCCTCAATTGATCTTATTCAGAAATAAGTTCTTTCAGATGTAATTAGTTGAGGATCTCAAGATTAAAAAAGAAAAAAAGACATCCTGGAATAGGTGTACCTTAAACCCATGTGTAGTGTCTATATAAGAGGAGAGGGCACAGAGGGAAGAAGGCCATGTGACTTTGACATTGAAGGTGGTGATTGGAGGGGTGCTGCCAACAGCCAAGGAGCATCTAGAAGCCCTGGGAAGCTGGGAGGGGCAGGTGGGAGCTGCCCCTGGGCCTTTACTAGGAGCCTGGCCTCCAGCACTGTGTGAGAATGAATTCTCGTTGTTTTCAATGACCGAGTTTGACCGAGTTTGCAGGAATCTGTTGCAATAGCCCTAGGGCACTCAAGATACCACCTCAGATGCTGTTTCCATCTCCTTTCTAATTACTCAATTAAAGTGCTTGGTTGTGGTGTCGGACCATGAACACGGCGAGTCATAGATTACAGGGCCAGGTTCTGAGACTTGAGCTGATGTGCGAAGGCGAGAGCCCATTTGTGGGTAGATTCTGGAAGCCCCTCAGCAAGGTTGACTCAGTGATCCAGGATCTGGTTACCCAGTCAGACAGAGGTGGGCTGGTTCACAACTTGTTGCAGGCTGGGAATCTGAGCTGGAAAATGGGGGGTCAGAGCACTGACACAGGAGCCACAGGACCCCAGGAAGACAGATAGTGACATCGGAAATCAGGTCCTCAAGAAGTGATGGGCCATGGCCAATGGAGACAAGATGATGCAAAGCAACGACACTGAACGGCCATGCTCATGGGAGGCAGTTCCACCACTGCTAAATCGACCTAATTCTAGAAAAAAACATGCACGAGCTGCAGGATGGTCATAACCAAACAGTTTAAGATTAGAGGAGGTAACAGAGATTTGAAAGAGTAGTATAGAATGTAAAACATACTAACTTTCTGTTAGTAGATAGACTGCTTTAGGGATTTATAATTGACATTTTAGGCTTACTGAGCAAACTAATAGAATTTCAAATCAAATTTCATAATGTATTTGAAACGTCTTAGAGCTCTGACTGCTGCTGTTCTGAATCGGGTGAAAAGGCGTGGTTTGTCTGTTGCAAGTGCGTATCGGTGCACGGTATGCACAAAGGTCTCTTCAGTCATGGTCAAGAAACAAATCCAAAGTATCCGCTAGTGAAATTACCTTCCATCACACAGCATCCTTATTAATGACTTGGGAGCCAACTGGCGCAGTAGACAGACTACAAAGTGAGAAAGTGGGGTGTCTGGGCAAATTGTGTTCTCAGCACATAGACGTACCATACACAAATTCTGGAAAAATATTCTATGGCATTTGCTTTGTGTCTTTCTTTCCCGCAAAGTAGGTAGGCTTGACACCCCTTCCTCCATATATTGGCTTTGTGCCTGAAACTTAAAAGTAGCCTGTTCAGAGAACACAAATGGAGACATTACTGTCCTTGGAATTCTGGGGTGAACCTCTTTGGGCACATTCTTCATTTGCAGGTTGACTCACAACTTAACATTAGAAACTGGGAAGGTAGGGAAAAAGCAAATTTCCCTTTTAGGGCTATTTAGACAAACCTGATTTTTATGACCCTGAACTTTATCAATTGGCGATCATGTTTTCAAATGGCCTTGAATGTAGCTTTCTATTAAGCATTTGGGAGATTTTTTCCACATACATTTTTACAGTGAATTTAGGACCTAACCTATTAAAGTTTAGTGACTTAAGTGTAATAACCTATCATTTTACTAATAATAGGCCATTTCTAAAAAGAATACATTTGTTTAAAAAAAAATAATGGTGTCTTGAAATGTGTTATAGGTAGGGATCATTGCCTGCAAGTTCAAGGTCGCAGACTAGGGAGAGCAGAAATTTGTCAGCTCCAAATTTCAAGAGCCAGGGTCACTGCCTTTGACACAGGCATGCCTGCATGAAGCTCATGTCATCTTTCTTAGCTGCCTTCATTTTCACACTGCTCCCCTCTGGACACTGGAATTATGCAGTGTCCCCAACAGTAACACCCTCTACAGGGCCACACTCGCTTTTTCGTGCCCACCGGATGAAGGCTTGCCTATATCACCATCAAAGTTCTGGGATGAGCCCATTGTCTCTAGATTTTCTGCTGCTGAACCAATCTGTGGAAATCTTGACACTACTATCAAAAACTTGGGGGAGGTCTGATCAAGCTGGTTAGGTAAAGGAAAACATTGTGAAAGCAATGAAAGATTTGACTTTCATAACCATTTTCTAATTCACGAAGCTATAACACCAGTACCTTTAATTTTAAAGTTTTCTCTGTGTTTCCTTATCCAAAAACATGCCCATGCATCTGTATTTGTATATTGGACATAAAGTACACACATTTGAAGGAAAAAAGCAAGGAGAATTATAATAGTCATATTCCACATGAACTTAATGCTTTATATTTTAGTAAGATTCCTTCTGTATCATTTCCTGCTAGCTTCCAAATAACCTCCAGATAGGACACTGGAGTATGTGATATTTTCATCTTCCCTATTTTACAAACAAATATATCATGCTGATTTGTTCCTACCCCAGACTGCCAGTTAGGAAGTGACTAGAAATAAAACCTTCTAGCACTTACTCGTAATGCAGAATATTTCCATCAGCTAAATTCAAGTTGCAAATAGGCAAATTAGAAAATTTTCACAATACTTGAAATGTCTTTACAGTTTTGGCAATTTCTTTGATCTAAATGAGTTCAAACTTAAAATATTTAACTTAGCGGTATTGAAAAGGTCCTACATATACTTCATATTTAAACAATTAAGTCTGATTATTATTTTCAAATGCTTTATGTACCTATCTACTTTCCTACACTTATTCTTAGGCATTTGAGGAATGTGTATGTAATAGGATATGCAGAATATCGAAAGTGAAAGAAAAAAGGTTAATTAACATTAATTCTAAATATTGTGAAATGGGTGAGGTCGAATAAAATAAATGTGAACAATTAATCATGCCTACAGGTGTTATTACTAAATATTTAGAAATAGTAATACAGCAAAACTCATTGATCTCTGTGTTAAAATCATGGTCTATTTTATTGAAGTAACATTTTTAAGAGAAATTATTTGGGGTCTAAGTATGTAAAATTTCCTGAGTAATTGATTTCTTATGGGTTTTTGGGAGATAAGGAATAAATGCCCTGGCATATTTATAAATATTTGTAAGATCTCTTTGGGCTCCTTGTTGAAGGACCATGCACCTGGTTATTTTTCCGGTTGAGCTGTCCCACAATATTCCTGAGACGAGCTTCTCTTCTGTCCGACTCCTTTGTCTAAAAGGAAATGACGCCCCCAAGAGCCCACCTTGTACTCCACAAAGACTGTGATTGCAGGATGGGATGTGGACACACGCAAGTCCCGCCCACTGTCTTGCGCAAGCCCCGCCCACTGTCTTGCGCAAGCCCCGCCCACTTTCTCAGCCCGGGGCTCTAAGCGCTCAGCAATGGGCGCATCGCTCCTAGGCGAACAGGACTGTGACTGGCGGGTGCGCGGGAGGATTGGGCCGCTTAGGAAGGAAGGTGGCTGCGTGGAAACGACGTTGTTGCCTTTTGATGTGGTGTTTGCTCAGACTGGAGATTTGGCCTTTCCTTCTCCAGGCCCACCCCCCCAACACTGTTCCAGGCAGTTCCTAGGACAGTTCTTGGGGGGCGGGGGGAGGGAATGACATGTTTCTAAGACTCAGTGCCTGAGGCACTTCCTTCATCGTTTTGTGAAACTTCTGGGTGTGTTCACAGCGCTGTGACTTGCGACACAACCTGTGCTTGTCCCTAGTGTTTTGAATGATCCAAGTACCAAAGCTTGCCCTGCCTTTGGGGCTAGCCTAATTACAGCCCTCTCACTCCACCCTTGAGGAAACTGAGGCAGGAGTGGCGAAGTGACTTTTAGGTCACAGATCTGGCTGGGACCCCCCCAGCTTCTTGTGTCCGGCATCCTGGGCTGGGGTCTCCTGAGGGCGTTGGTTCTGACACACGTTGTAACAGCCTGTGTGTGAGGGCCTGAGAGCTTCTCCCTCCTACCAGGGTCACTCAGGTCCCTAAAGCCCCTGCTCTCAGTTTAGGGCAAAGGACATGAGGTGGGCGCCCCAGTTGCATGATGCCACGGACGGCCGTGACCTGTGGTGGGCGCTCACTGCCTCTCTTCCCTGGACAAGCCTGGAGTTTGGCTGCACGAAGGGCATGTGTGAGTGCACTTCTCTCCTTGGGTCACGCCCAAGTTCGTGGAGCCCTGCTGCACTTGACGTGGGTCTGGAGTATTAGAGAGAAGCAGCAGTGCTGGAGTAAAGAGATGCCATCAGTAAAAGCCGACGGGCTGGGCCACGTGTATTTTGTCAACAGAGCTGAGAACAGGTCCGTGCTGCACAACTGAGCCTTGTGGCAAGTTAAAGTGTCAGGTTGTTTTCACGTTCTGGAAGAATTTCCTCTCTCAGATACAAGGGGGCTGTTCGCAGTGCTGTTATCACTCCATTGAACGTGGGGATGGGGATTTAAAGGCACCACGAGCATCCCAGGACGAATCCGTCCACATTTAGGAAGCTGCTGTGGGGGGTCAGCCAGGGCCAAGCTGTGTCGTGGGGGCTGTTTGGGAGGCAAGACGCCCACAGGCTGTGCCCTCCAGGAGTTCGTACGTAATTCATGACGCGTTTACGTAAGAATGCCAGGGAGACACTGGTCCCTTCCCAGAGAGGGGTAAGAAGTGGTGGCTTACTTCAGAGGTGGGGCAGCCAGCTCCCCACTGGGTCATACAGAAGGAAAGAAGGAAGACCATTTCTTTTTTATAAAATGTATTGGGGTGACATTGGTTAGTAAGATTATAGAGGTTTCAAGGGTACAATTCTCTGATACGTCGTCTGTATATTGCACTGTGTGCTCACCACCCAGAGTCAGTTCTGCTTCCATCACCATGGATTTGACCACTTTTACTCTCTTCTGCCTCCTCCTCCTCCTCTCCTCTGGGATCCTCTAAACTGTAGTCTGTGAGTTTTGTTTCTTTGTTTGTCTTGTTCGTTTGTTGCTTTCAGTTTTATATAGTCTTTCACTCACATGTAGACCATTTCTTCACATTTTTTGGTTTCAGCAAAGTTGTCTGAGCAGCTTATCAGAAGGGACTAACATAACACCACGTGTCTTCCTGTGACTCAAGGAAGAAAGTTTCAAGCGTGCATTTCAGTCTGAAACACGGATGCTCGTCACACAGTTCTAGAAAGTCATAACTTTTCTTATATAGACTCTTCATATGGGACATCTTGTGTGAACTTGTGCATTAGTATATTTTGAAGTAAAGAAAATTAGTTCTTAAAAGTAGGGAGTTCATCGTAGTTTAATTAAGAGGTTTTTATACTTTATGAAAGTTTATAAAAGTGATGTTACCTGAAGTTGGAATTTGAAACAATGCCTTTGATCTTAGCCTTCACACCTTCAAACACAAGTTAACCTTTCCCAAGTTCCTAGGGTTATTTTTGTTCCATTTTCGTTGGGAGTGCCCATTATGTTGGTGCAAACATTGACGTGATTTCTGAATTAAGAAAAGTGAGGGAGCTGACTGAAGAGATGGCACAGGCAGCTTTAGCCAATAGGTTGGTTTTTCTCTATTTCGTATTTTTTTTTTCTCTTTCAGACTCTGTTATTCATGAAAGAAAGGACTTACTCATTCTGATGTCCACCACATCTAGCGTGGTCGATGGCACACAACAGGTCTTTCCTGACAATAAGATTAAAGTAAACACGAGTAACTGAACAAACAGGAAACTACCCATCCAGTCCGCTTTTAATAATGACCCGCTTGGTGTGTTGAAACCATATTATAAAAAGGCCTCACTCCACGTACCTGGGATGTGTGAGACATGTTGGCCCTTGCTGACACACGGGACCGAATTCATCATGGTGATCCGGCAGTGGGCAGTGTCCCACCTTGTCTGTCTAGTTACGACACGTTACATCTAGTGATGCTTGTTTAATTGAAGGAAGAGGAAGTGGGTAGCAGAAAGCAGATGTGGAAATTTCAGGGGGCTGGAAAAATTGATCTCATGTGTCAAGGAGGAAGGAATTGGATGACAGCGAGGTAGAGAACATTGACAGGATTTCTCAGTAATGGCGAGCATTTCTCCCTACACTGAAGACAGCACGGAGGGCACTCACAGGTGTGAGAAAAAACTTCTCAGCACACACGTTGGGGAATTAAGCGTCCAGGCTCCGGCTAATACCAAGGGCATCCCGGCTCTCACTACATCCTCACTGCCCTGATTAGACGCCCCGGGTGTTCAATCAGATGTTATTTGATATCACTGTTTCTGGTAATGATGACACAGTGAAATTAAGGGGCCTCACAGAACCCATGAGAACCATAATTTCAGCACAGCACTAAAACTTACCCCCTGAGGTCTACTCTGAAAAAGTCTGTGTCTCGTGTGATCGTCTAGGAAAAGGCATATTTGACAGCTCACGTGAGGACATCAAATCAATGTGGTATGTGAAGTCAGTGGATCAGGGAGAAATCTGTGCTCAGTGGAAACAATAAAAAGATGTATCCACGAAAAGCAGGAACAAGTGACCACAGAGTAGCAACGTGTGTTAGCTACCCCGAGGAGAAGACCAGCTAATATTCAGACATAACTTCTCATTTCCGGTCTGCCCTGAAATGACTTAGGATTGTGTCTGGAAGGGACATTCGAAAAGGCTGTCTGGAACATATCCAGCCGTGTAATAGGAAAAGCAGAGGCGTTTATGACTGGATTTTTTCTGGACAATCCTCGTATTTACTCACTTCCAAAGGGAGGACTGTGTGTGGGGTGGTGGAGGCTGGATGCAGTGACAGCACGACAGCTGGGCCCATACGGATCCCTAAGAGAAGTAAAGGCTAATTGAGCCTTGGGCTTGGGGGAGTGTGAGCATGTACATGAGAAATCTCTTTCCCCACTTCAGCAGCTCTAACAAATAAAGCAAATCCTGATGAAAAATGATGTTGAAAGCTCCAAGTATGGGAAATATCTACAGTGTATTGATGTGGTATCAAATAGCAAAACCACACTCACAAAAGTTGCTAAAGGGAAAAAATAATCAAGTAACAGCAGGGAGAGCATTGGTTTACAGGTATAATTCCCTCGTAGGAAGGGAAAGGCTGGGCCAGGGGTGAGCCATGTTTCACGTTCTTTTCCACCCACTGGAGCCTGGCTCTCCCAGGCCTAGTCTCAGAGGCATCAGTCAGGCTGCACCAGTGTCTGCCCCACAGCACCCTCTGCTGTGCCCTTGGGAATGTGCCCTCTGAGCACGCTGCTTCCAACGGAAACCCCAGGCATGGGGACGCCTTCCAGGCTTCTGCTCTCCAGGGAAGAACAGAGGGTAAGGCCTGTGCTTTACAGGGGGCGTGGGGCTCTGGGGTCCTAACGAGAGAGTTACACTCAGTTCCAGTTCTGACTGGGGGTTTCACATCCTGTCCCCTTTGACTGCTAGTCCTAGTGCTCTGTATAAGCTAAAGCTTGGTCCCCACTCATTTCTAGTCTATAGATGTTGACACCATTTTTCTAAAGAATGTGGGCTTTTAAAATCTTTTTTCAAAGATTAGTTTTTAAAATTTATTTTTCAGGTATAATAGATGTACAATATTATATTAGTTTCAGGTGCACAATGTATTAGGGTGATCACTTTGTATAGTATATAAACATCTAATCACTGTGTTGTGTTCTTTTTTATTTAAATATACTCGTGTGTGTATATGTATGTGTCTGTGTGTGTGTCTAATTTTATATATGTATGTATGTGTGTGTGTATGTGTGTGTGTGTGTATGTATGTGTGTGTGTCTGTGTGTGTGTATGTGTGTGTGTGTGTGTGTGTGTGTGTGTGTGTGTATCTCCTCTTTTTAAAATTTACATGCAGTGAAGGGCAGGAGCTTTGGGTGCCTCTTACTAGAAGTCAGATCTAATCAGAAATGATGACTTGATGACTAGCCTGCGGGGTGTCTGGCGGGGGAGGGAGTGGCTTTGGAAGAGAACTTGGCCAGTATTTTCTGTGGTTCATTAAATTGGAAAAGAGACTTCTTGGTCTTTTTGTTTTATGAA
>PVJL010005129.1:19424-114562 GCA_004026885.1 Lyroderma lyra
GAATTGAGTTGGAACTAGGGTTGCAGGTCCTGCACGCCCTGTGCAGCGGGGGTGAGGCGGTGAGAAAGCCCAATGTGGGGGTGGCCCCTCTTTTTCCAGGCAGATGTGGCCCCTCCTCACCATCACACGTTCAGGGGGCTCACACAAGCAGGTTTGCTTAGCCCTGTGGACTTTTGGGGTATCCCTCTGCTACAGAAGATGATTTGATATTCTCAAGAGAAAGACACACCGAGAGGGAGAATTTCCTGAAACTATCTGGGGAAATTCGCCAATAGAATTGGAAACAATACCAGGCAGACAAGCAGGCGTCTGCTTATGTCACTTCCAAATCTCACAGGTAGCCCGGCCTCACCGGCAGTGACGCAGAAGGTGGCATGGAGCCTTTGGGTCAGCAGCTCTGCACCTGGTCGCCGACTCCGTCACTTACTCTGTGGGTGGGGCCCGTTCCATAAACTGCTGAACCTTTGGTTTCTCACTGTGTAAAGTTGGGATCCTCAGAGCATCGTATTTGGATTAAAGAAATGAAATAAAATAATGAATGTTGCATGTCAGTGCCTGCCATACAGGAGGGAGACTGAATATTCAAACGGAAAAGGCCAGACCACATGTAAAGACAGAACTCTGAGTCTCGATCTGCAGCTTCCTACCCAGGAAAACACCCCATTATCTCCGTAAGCAGCCGGGCAAAGCCAGCCTGCTGTCTGAGGCAGACGTGTGGGAGGTCAGACCACCGCCTCTAGTGTCAATGCAGGGACCCAACAGTAATCCCGTGACAATCGGCCCCAAAGGGACAGCTTCCCCAATTTTTGCCCTGCTTCCAATTTTGTGCCAGCCAAAAAGCCAAATGTGCTCCCCTAGCCAACCACACAGGACACCCCGCATGTAGCTAGCCCTCCTCCAGCCCCTGCAGGCCAGCAGCCTCCTGCAGGACCCCCCTAAATGTCCCCATTTTCTCTGTGAACCTTCTCCACCCCCTGTCACCTTTCACGCTGAGCCCGCACACGAGGGACGGGTGCTGACTCTTTAGCTACAGCAAGTCCACAATAAATAGCCCGTGCTTTTCTCATCTGGTTGGTCTTCATTTATTTCCACGGCATTATTCAATAAGTATTATGATCATAATAATAAAGTAGTTGTTGATGAAATATGAAATCAATGAATCGAGTTAACACATCTCCCGAGGACTCAGGCTGACATTAATATAGCTCAGTACATGTTCTCATGTTTGTTTGTTTTTTTATTTTTGTTGAATCATTATTGATAATCTATGCTGACATTCATTTTCTTTTGCTTAATCTTGATTTTGGAAAATCCATTATTGAGGGGAATGACATTTGGTTTACGTGCCCAGCGTACTGGCTGACAGTGCTGGTTAACGTTACGGTGGCTTTGTCCCTCTGTAATACCAAGGGCCAGACTTCTGAATTCACCATCGAGGGAGGTGGGGGCAGGGGCTTTCACAACAGACCAGGTCTTCTGTTGCTTCTCTTGGCTTTCAGGTCAGTCACAATTCTCAGGAGGAAATTGGTTTAGGCTCTTGAATGTATTCTTCACAAAGCCCTGTGGTCGTAGAGTTATGTATGAATTGATTCTTAGATGATTCATTCCAGTATTTTTAACGAGTATTGAATCTGAGCTATTCATGTCTAGATTTCTGATGGTTTTCCTTTTAGACGTTTTTTACCTTTTATGTGAAGAAAATGCATCACTTTTCTATGCTTTATCCATCTCTTGGATCCTATCTGCTTTTACAAGAACTGCTGAAAACCCAGAAATTACATCTGTGTGAGCACAATTCTTCATGGTCCTGTGGTTATCCTACCCGTAGGTGTTCACCTGGGGCACACCCCAAGCCTTCTTAGTGATGTCAAACAGATGAAACACAGACACACACATTCCAAAAGGTACCCTCTACATCTGACCCTTTGTATCCTGCCTCCTCATAGCTCAGAAACAACCAGAATCTGTATGACCATGCTTCTGACCTCTGACCTCTGATCAACAGTAACACACAGCTCCATATAAAGAAGATCAGACAAAAATTTTGTCACCCTGTAATCTGTTACACAAACCTTTTCTACCTCTAAGCCCAGAGGCAAACAGGAGAAAACAAAATAAATCACCGAATGTGGCATCAACAGCATGCAATTAAATGGTGAAATTTACAGCAGTAATCTATTACATTTTTGCTCTTAACGATGGGTGGTCTGGCACAGAGCTAGTTACAAGTGGAAATGATTCAGGCTATAAGTTCGCTGTTAATTTCAGCCTTGACAGACGCCAGGCCCTAGCAGAGGGGGTCCTGGTCAGCAGGAAGAAAAATGACATTATTTTCAGCTACCATGAGGGACAACAGTGTACTTGAGATACTTAAAGAGAACTGCGTTTGTATGTTTCTTTTCCTATGATCATAAATTATAGAGGAGGCTCATTTCATTAGGTTTAAGGTTCTGCAATGTGAGGGAAAGAGTCATGGAGATGCAGTCGTGGAATAGAAGAACTCGGCATTGGTCTCTATGTATGCAAATTCACTTAGGGTAGCTGACACTACTCAGTGATTACCCAAAGCCCTAAGACCCTCTATCACTTGTGCATGGAAGACAGGCTATACTTACATACCAGGTGACTTCCTTGTCACATGAAATGGCCTGTTCAGAGACTTCCGGTAGGTAGCGGTTTATGTAAAGGGCGGTTTTAGGCAGAAGAGATTGGCAGTGTCAAGCGACTGTGTGGACGGACACACTGAGAAAACCCAGTTTGTGCTCCCCGTGGGAGAGAAAACAGGGACAGGGTATTAGTGAGGTTAAAACTCAGCCCCACCAGGAAGGAAAATGCTGGTCCTGGGATGTCACGTTTACCACCGTTTGCAGGATCGAATACAGGTGCCGTTTCACCTGATCATATCAGAAATGCCCCATGGAAGGAGGCGTTGGTGTACCATCAGGGACTGGTGACAGGTGTACTCTCCTGAGAGGAACAGTGTGATGGGACCAGGCACGTGGAGAACACAGGAGTCCGGCTGCTGGCGCGGCTGGGTCCCGGGCTTCCGCGCTGTGGGCACATCTCTCTTTCACCTCTTGTCTCTCCTGCCCTCTGGCTAAGCATCACCCTCAGGACCGTTGTCCCCACGCCCTTTGTCAGAGGCGGATGTGCCTGGTCCGCATGCACGTGTGTCCAGTGGGCCGGTAACCCCTGCTTCACGGGGCCTGTTAAGGGAGACACCGCAGGACCCACCGTGGCACCCGCAGCCCGATCCATAACGAACCGAACTCAGGACCCGGCACGCGGCCGAGGTGTTTCTGTGTCTGTACCGGCCGTCGTCCGGCTCGCTGGGGCGGCCGTGCCCCGTGGGGACATGGCACACTGTTCTGACTGCAGGACATCAGGGCGGTGGACCTTCTGACTGCAGGACGTCAGGGCAGTGGACCTTCTGACTACAGGACGTCAGGGCGGTGGACCATCAGGCACGGGCCTCGGGGAGGGTGGGGGTGGTCGGTGGTACAATCCCCGCTGCCCCGTGTGGGGCAGTGAGCCCTCAGCGCGGCCCTTCCCTGCAGCGCCCCGTTCCTGCCCGCACTTGCACCGCGGTGCCCCCGAGCACGGTGCTCGCAGTCAAGGGGGCTGACGGGGCCCTGCCCCAGGCCCAGCGGACCGTCCTGGGGGCCCTTCCACACCCCAGCCGGCCAGGCCGGTGGTGTCTCCTCAGCCCCACACCCCCTCCTCCCAGCTCCGTGAACACAGGAATGTCACACACTGTGAGCTCACGTCCTGTGCCCGTGACTACGTCTGAAGTGACTGTGCAGCTGTCCTAAATGCAGAGGGAAGACTCTGAGATTGGTTTACCCAATATTTGTCACCACTCTCCCATTACAAAGGAAGTCCCCATTTTATTTGGCCCCATGTATCTGGCTAAAAATCTCAATTTCCTAGGCTTCATTCCAGCGAGTGGTGACCATGTCCTAATACTTGGGCAAGACTTTTGAGGAAACCACCTTCCCTCTGAACAAAAGGGCAAAGATGTACCTGGCACACTGTTTAGCCCTTTCTCTCTTGTTTTTGGTGCCTGGAACAAAGATGTGATGCCTGGAGGTACAGCAGCCATCCTGTGGGCATAAGGATGGAAGTTACCCATTACGGATGGCCAAGCAGGAAGGTAGGAGGAGTTCGGTTTTCTGGGGACAGTTTGGAGGTGCTCTTCCCATTCATAATTGCATATCTCAAACCTTCATTTATCTGAGGGGAAAGGAATTTAAATTATTCATGATTTCAAGTTTATGTTTCTTGCAGTTGAAGCAAACCCTACTGATACGGAGTCTAAACTATTCCAAGAGAAAATGGAATACCAGGAGTCTCAGTAAACGCTGTGAAAGATGCCAACAGAACCGGAGCCATGAGCCCTGTGGAAAGGCAAAACCAGAAAAAAGTGACCCCCACCTCCACACTCACATACACATGTTTTTCTTATTTTCCACTGATAATCGATCATGGATATTAGGATTTTACTATGGAACATGTTTTTAAATTGTCAGAACAGTACACTTTGTTCCTTACTCAATTTTTTCCTTTAGTAAAAATGGAGGGAGGATGATATTAAAATTTTTCCAGAAAATTTGTAGACATGCCCAAATGAGAAAGAACCAGCATCCGGGGTTTTCCTCAGTGACTTGTGGCTGGACCACATGACTTTCTGGTTTTCCCTGTTGTTGGAAAATTGCAGGGACCAGAGAGCATTGATCGTGGAAGCATGAAGTGGCCCGTTTTACCCGAGTTATAAGTCTGGGCACCTGCCGTTGGAGACAGGGCCTGCATCGCCCCCCCTTCCTGTGCAAGTGGAGCCCGGCACCAGGTTCCATGGGGAACCGAAGAGTTTGTCTGTCTGAGTGGAGGGCTTTATACGTATGCATCTGGCTGTTTGAGGTCATCCACGAGCTATAGTTGCCAGGGCTGATCGTGCCACAACCACGTCCGGGCCCCTCAGGCTGGTATTTTGTGATTTCTTTTCATTCCCTTGTCGCCTGTCCTCTGAGCCTGACGTGGAGCATTGTGGACCTCCGACGTCTCAGGGAGGCGTTTCCTGTCTCTCCCTTTCCTTGGGGTCACAGTCCCGGTCACTGTTCATGGAATAGAGGGGAAAAAGCAAACAGAAAAGCCACCAAGTTTTGGAGCTAGACAGCATATTAATAAACAAAAGGAAAAGTGTGAAGCCCAGGAAAGATCTGGAAGGAAGCTATTTAAATAATGATGACTTTTGATTTGAATTCTCGAATAAATGTATTTAAAACTGCAGTTCAAGATGTGAACTAACCCTTCGGGAAGTGGAAGCCTTCCGCGAGCTGGGATTTGAACCTCTGTACCCGGCTGACATCACTCAGAAGGAAGAGTGAAGGGACCCCAAGGTCATCTCTACTCATTCCTCTGAAAACACGATGAAAGAATTGAAGCGAAGCACACTGCTTTTACCTTGGCATGGTCTCTTGTACACAGTTTCTCAAAAATGGATTGTCGGCTGCTAAATTATTGCCTGCATGGACTCTGGGAGACTATCTGAAGAATTAAAAGTGACACAAAGGACAGCTGTGATCAACATTTGGAACGGGGAGTGTCTCGGACCGGACACCTGGAGGCTCGCGGTCTGAAGGTGTTTGGTGCAAGATGTTGGTTGGAGCCTCCACCTGTGAAGGAAAGGGAAGGAGGTGGGGTCGGGCAGTGGGGTGCACGCATGATGCCCCCCGATCATCCCTCCCACCCTGGTGGGGCTGGGGTGGGGCACTGCCTGCCGATCTCTGGATGTGGGCGCCCTGAGCTGGGCAGGGCTGTGGGCGGGGCAGTCCCCCTGTGCCCACTCTCAGGGGACCTGGAGCTGCAGCGGGGGTCTGCCCACCATTCTGCCTCTGGGCAGCAGGCGCGTCATTGAAGGGGCACCTGGGTGGCACGTCTTCGGGTCTATTGACCTGGAACATTCTGTGTTCAAATTTTTAAAGGTGTGAGTTCTCCATGCTTTACATGAACCAACAGTTTAAAACCACAGTTTCAAAGCATGTGTGCACTAATGATGACACACACTCTTAGAACTAATAAATTCAGCAAAGTTGCAGGATACAAAGTCAATGTACAGAAATAAGTTGCATTTCTATACACAGACAATAAACAATTCCTAAAGGAAATTAAGAAAACAATTTCGTTTATAAAAGCACCTAAATGTTCCTGTACCAAACCATTCCATCATGGGGCAGCGAGGAGGATTTCCCACACCACCTACAAATTCTCTAACACCACCCGGGAGTCCTACCATTCCCCAGTTCTGACACTACCTGCTCGGAGATGGCATCCGAACCCACAGGTTAAAAGTTTAGTCCCGCAGGACTGCCCCCTCCCCCAACTTCAGAAGCCAGTCTCAAGTCTGGGTTGTCACCTGTACTTCTGACCCACTGGCCATAGATTGGTGAGGAGGGGCTCAGACCATATCCTTAGGTTCGATTCATTTGCTGGAATGGCTCCCAGAACTCAGAGAAACATTTCACTTACTGGCTAATCTCTTCATTAACAAGAGGATGTAGCTCAGGACCAGCCAGAGGGAAGAGATGCACAGGACCATGTGTGGGAAAAGGGTGTGAAGCTCCCCCTGCTCAGGGCCCCCGGCTCCCCAAATCTCCATGTGCTCACCAGCACGGAAGCCCTCCAAACCGGTCCATTTCAGGTTTTATGAGGACTTCATTACGTTGGCTGATTACATTATTGGCCACTGGGGCCTAATTTGACTCCCAGCCCCTCTCCTCTGGAAGCAGAGAGTAGATCAGTGGTGACAAGGGCCTGGGAGAGATGGGGAGATATTAAGAGATGAGTAACTATTATAGTAGATGAGGGAGTCCCGGAGAGCCAATGCACAGCACAGCGGTTATAGTCAACAGCACTCTAAGTTCTAAGAGACTAGAAATGACAGTTATGTGATAGGATAGAGGTGTTAGCTACTGCAAGGCTGGCAACCATTTTGTGATACATGTACACCTTAAAATCACACAATGTTATATGTCAATTATGTATCTTTTAAAAGATACATAATTGGATGCTTAAATGTCATTTGTAAAGAGTGGGAATCATTGATTATATTATCTTTAAAAGTTTGGGCAAGGACTAATACCTCCAGGTAACAACTGCCAGCTGTCGATCTGGGTGTCCCAAACCTGCTCTTATCTTCTAGAGCACATAGAGAGTGATAGCACCGAAGTCAAGGTTTAGGGGGTCATCGAGTGACTTTGTATCACTTTGCTGGGAGGAGGCATTGGAGGCAGGGAGATTGTGGGGGGGGTGGGGGGTCAGTGGCATCTTTCAGGAAAAGGGGTGGAGAGAGTTGGGGTGAGGGCAGCCCAGGAAACCTGACAATCTGGTTGACAAGAGTGACAACAGTTCCTCCTTCAGCCCAAATTTCTGCGCATTGTTGTATTTTTAGCACTTAGATGACATCATCGTAAAGAAAGAGTGAATGTTTGATTCTCATGGACACTGGAGACTGGTAGGCAGCTGAGCTGGTCATTCCTGCTCCCCGCCCCCCACCATCCAGTACTGCCCCCAACTGAGCCGAGCGGGAGGAGCAGAGGAACACTCATCAGACTGACAGATCCACCCAGGTTGAAGACACTGGAAGCCCCTCACAGTTCCCTGTGAAGACCACAGTGTCCTGGCCTTGAGGACTGACTAAGATCAGTAACTCAGAGCTTCGCTCAGAAGCAATACCGTGTCTGTCCCACAGTGAACCAGTAAAACACTTGAGGCCTTCTTCAGCCCAAGTAAGACCACCAGTCGCTGACCCTGTAAGTCCACCCAGCACAAAAAGCCAAGTCTAGGCTGACGCTGATGTTTCAGTAATTATGACATCATATTTTTCTGTTGTACCTTTAGTTACTTTTATTTGATTACATTTTGAATGTGTAACTCAAGAGTAAAGATGTGGACTAAGAAAAATGCATGATCTGGGTACATCCATTGGTTAACAAGACTTTTTTTTACCAGATATGTGTCAGTTTTAGAGTGTTTAGGGTCCTTCTGTGGCAGCTCATGGTGGGATGCGTGAGGTCACATCACCTGTGTCCCTGTGGAGTGGGCCCGCGGGCGACTGGGGACCCATGCATTGCAGGGGGCTGCATCTTGTACACACTTTTCCTCCCCTTGCTGTAGGTAAATGCTGTACCACTTGGGAAAAAAAGTTTATAAACCAATAAGAAGATGACTGAATAATAGAAAATGGGCAAAGGGCCAGGACATGTATCAATAAAGGTCCGGCATCATTGGGATTCAAAAATGCAAAATGCCACTTGTCACTGCCCATGTTGATCAAGCCAACAGGGAATGGTAGTGTCCTGATGACGTCAACGGTGTGCGGATCCTGATGATGTCAAAGGTGTGTGGATCCTGATGACGTCAGAGGTGGGCAGATCTTGGTGACATCAAAGGTGTGCAGAAACTATTTAGCTCCCTTCTAGTGGAAATATAAACTCACATGTCTCATACAGTGTCAATGTCATGGGACAGAGTGTCAATAATCTACTTGTCCGATGGGAGATTCTTGACCAAATTGCTGATGAGTAGATAAAGAAGGGGAGGTGACTAGACACCATAAAGAAGTCAACTGACCCATCGGGGTGCCTGGGGGGGTGGGAGGTGCTGTGGCTGTACCCCAGAGCACCTCGGGTTGGGCTGGAGGAAGCAAGACAAGGCACCAAGGAAGAACAAAAGCGGCAGATGAAAATGCAGGCGAGTTTGTAGAATTGGCGATGCAAATCTGAGGTAGCTCAGTGGCTCATCTCATGGCAAGGTTAGAAGTAAGAGCTTCTGTTGGGTAATGCCCGGGGACTTTAGAAGGGGAAATATTCGAAAGGATCATCACAGAAAATAGGAAATGAGTTACCTCTGCGTTAGCAGCAGGGGCCAGCCTTCTGGCTTCCCTGGGCCACACTGGAAGAAGAAGAACTGTCTTGGGCCCCACATAACATACACCAACACAGACGATAGCTGATGAGCTGAGAATAAAAGGTTCGTGCCTAACATTCAGAATCTTCTAAGAAAGTTTATGAAGTTGTGCTGGGCCGCATGCAAAGCCATCCCAGGCCACGTGTGGCCCGCGGGCTGCAGGTTGGACACGCATGGATTAGGGACTTCAGTGGACTGTAAGGGGACAAGGTCTCCTGTGCAAGAGTGTCTCCTGAACAGTTCTGTACTTGCTGTAAAAATGTATGGTGTTTTGATTCACAGCGTTTTGTAAGATTATGAATGAGAATATAGAGAACTCTCCTGGGTGTGATGTGGCCTCACTGTTTGCTGGTCACTGTTATTCACATTTCCCATTTCTGTAAGAGGCTGGTAGAGTTTGACACAAAGCCTAGAGGTTTCATAAACCTACATCACAGCCAAAAACATTGAACAGAAGGACAAACTAATAATAATACATCTCAACCTTCACACTTTTGCCTGGAAATAAAAATAGCTAGAAAACTCTCTTTTGATCCACATAATTCAAAGTAAAAAAATAGTGAGTGTGAGGATAGTTCAAAATAGTAAAAGTAACCTGCATGGCCGAACAACATTATAAAAATATGACTCCTAATATTCCAGTGAGAAGTACTGCACCTTCCATGTACCCTCTATTTTCTTTTATTTTACTAGAAATGATCATAATTGTTGATAGATGATAATTTGGTTCAGGCGCCAAGGGGATTTAAGTAAATTCATGGAATCAAGTCTTTCATGATGGAGCATCTGTCCTTCACTTTCTAATTTTTAAGACATTCAAGTACTTATGGAGACAACATTTTTATTGGGTATATACACTGAAAACACCTTTCTTTTCTTTTTAGTCTGGCTTGCATTTTCACTTCCTAATAGTCAACAGAAGTTTATAATTTTAATGTAATCTAATATATCAGTACCTTTCTTTGTAGTTGCTGTTTATTGTTTTTAGTTTAGGGAAGTTTTGCCAATTCACAAGGTCAAAACATGTTCTCATGCATTACTCTCTAGAATCTTTGTTGTTCTTTTGTCACTTTGATCTAGAATCTACTTAGAATCGATTTTTGTCTATGGTATAAAGTTGAGGCTAATATAATATTTTTCCATATAAATATCTACTTGACCCAACATGATTTATTCAAAGGACTCTCCTTGTCCCCACATTACTGCAGGACCACCTTCTGAATGGGTTATATGTCCACTTGTAGATGAGTCTCCTTTTAGATTCTGTAATATTCCGTGCTCTGTTCACCTCTGTCAGTTGCCTGCTCTATAAAAGTTGTTCCAATTTTGTTATTTTTGTTCAACCTTATCTTGGCTATTTGCATTTTCACATGGAGTTTATCTTCAACATTTAAATTACTACATAAAAACCTGCTGGAGTTATAATTGCGATTACATCTATCCATCTGAGTAAAATAGCCTTTTCTAAAATATCGAGTGCTCCAGTCCATTTACATGACGTAGCTCTGCATTTGTCTTCTTAAAGTCCTCTCAGCATTGTCATATCGTTTTCTCTACAAAAATCTGCAACACCCAATAGTTTCTAGAAATTTCAAGTATTTATACTATTACAAATACTTTCGATTTTTTTATGTTCTAATTGTTTGTTGTAAATGTATATAGAGAGATGGTAGACACTTGTGCATTGATCTTTGCTAGGGGCTGAACTGTATTTTTTGAAAATCCATATGTTGAAGTCCTGACCCCCAGGTGACCATATTTGGAGACAGGGCGTTACACAGGTTAAATGAAGCCACGTGGGCGGGCTGTAATCTAATCTGAGTAGTGTTCTTATTGGAAGAGAAAATCTTGGCCCACAGATGGATACCAAGGGTGCACATACACTGAGAGAGGACCACGTGTAGAAGCAACAAGAGAACAGCCATGTGCAAGCCCAGGAGAGAGGCCTCAGGGGGAATAACACTGCCAGCACCTTGACCTTGGACTTCCCACAGCCAGAAATTTGAGAAAATAAACTTCCGTTGTTTACGTCACCCAGTGCGTGATATTTTGTTATGGCAGCTCAGGCAGACTAATAGTCTTGTGCCCATCAGTCTTGCCAACAAGCGAATAAGGAATTTTACCCACCCCCCATCCTCCAGCTTTTCTAGTGGTTCTTCATTGGAGAATGGGTCTGCAACAAGTTAATGCACAATTACCCCAAATAAGAAAATACACTGGGAGTTCCCTGGTGGTGTAGTGGCTTAAGGCTTTGGTGCTATCAACGCTGCGGCCTGGGTTTGATTCCCAGCCAGGGAACTACCCACATACAAGAAAAAAAAAAGAAAGAAAAGAAAAAAGAAAAAGAAAATACACTGATGGCTTTTTAAAAATGCAGCCAAGTCACCACAAAGTCAAATAAGAGAGGGAAGTACCAACACTCCTTAGCGTGCACACCACCTGTCGGTCCTCAGGACGTGCAGTGCGGTCCCAATTGGCGGAGAGCTGTCAGGAGCAAAGCCGGGGTGGGACTCGGGCAGCCTGCCTGGAATTCGTCGTCACGTGGGCGCTTTGCAACTTTGGCGGAATCACCATTTTGTTCTTATTTTCCTGATTTGCGAAATAGAGCCAGCAAGTCCTCTTCTTTCCCCATGGTCCTGATGTGTGGACCAAAACGGAAACAAGAGTCTGCCAGGAGCCTTCCATACACCTTGGAGAATTACAGGAAGGGTCAGAGAACTCTGATTTTTCTGCTTATAACTGTGTTGGCTGTTCAGACAGACGGCAGGGATAGTGATACAGGACAACATCATCCAATTTATTCCCTGGAAAGCGTTACCACATCTGTAGAGCCAAGGTTACTTCAAGTACCCGTTTTCTAGTCCTCCAAGTCACAGGAATTTTAGGGGCCCAGGAAGAAGATAAACCATGTTGACATCTTTGACCCTAAGCGAGGTGGCTTCAGGTAGAGGGGGCTCGGAGCAGTCCGAAAACATGAGACAAGCTGAGACTACGCCGACTGCCTTCCCTTCACAGAGAGCACTTGCGGGGGGCTGGGGGTGGCGGGGACTCAACAAGGTCATCGCTGCAGCTCCGGGGGAGTGGCAGGCTGTCCCTCCGAACCGTACGGAGTCATCAGATCACCGGACGGCGGAAAATCCCACATCTGCCACATGCATTTGAAGTTGAAGAGAAGACACTTATTGCAAATACGTAACATTATTGATGTCATCGCTCTCCATCTATTTCATATGGATTTGGTACAAAGAGGGTCGTTAATACCAGCAAAAAACAGTGGCATACTGTATCGATGCAACGGTGTAGACTGTCATTTCCCTTAGATGCATGTGGGTGAAGGAAAGATGCATTACAGTGAGAACCGACCACTTCCTGAGTTGAAATGAATGGAACTTACGGAAATACTGTGAGGACACCCCTTGCAGGGTGAGGAATTGCAGACGGCACCTCTGCTCCTTGCAGGGGGACAGGCATGCTCCCACCCTGCCTGCTCTTGAGATAAGGGTATTATGAGAGTAGATAAAATGGAAAGAGAACTGTTTCAGGGGTATTAATAATGAAGAGGAGATGACAAGTTGCAACGTGGTGATACTCAAAACCTGAAAGTATCGGAACTCCAAATTCTGTTGGCTCATATTTTATTGGGAAAGTCTCTCTGGTTTTATTGATGTATCTACAGTGTAAGGTTTCTTGCGGATCTGTCGTCCTTTGATAAATTATCAAAATGATGTTTTTTTATTGCATTGAAGTTAAAGTTATGAAAACTGCCATTTCTTGTAAAATAATAACACACTTCCCATAAAGGCAAATGAAAGAAAAAGAAAATAGGGTATAAAGTAGAAGTAGAGATATAATTAGAATAAGTATGATAACTCAAATTGAAGGAAGAAAATAGAAATACTTCTATGAAAGGCACATGTAGGAAAACTTTAGGCAATTCCAAAGGTAAGTAATGATATTGAGGTCGAAGTATAATCACAAAATCTTATTAGACTGAGTTCATATGAGACTGGTTACATAAACTGACTGCTTAATAGCAAGTGAAATAGTAACCAATTTTCTCTCCTAGCCCCAAGCAATGTCTTGCCTTCATTCTTTTGCTGTGAAATTGCTGGAATTACATTACTCTTCCTGTGAGAAAAAAAGGAAGAATTATCAGAACATTTCGAGTCACAATTGCCAATGATCTTCAGAAGTTATTAGTCTAGCAAAGTTTTTATTCAACAAAGATTCGGGTAATTTCCTCCTCCTTAAGCCATTTCCTTGCCCACATTGGGAGGTGGAGATGCCACCTGGCTGTTCTTCTAGTAAACTCCACCTGGCCCTTCGGCCTGCGAAACACACCCTGACCCCGCCCACCTCCTTCATTTCCTCTGGGTCCGGGGGCCAGCATGCTGCCCTCCCCCGTGCCCCCTCAGCAGTGAGATGCTGTCCCTCCTCCTTCACACCTGGTGGCCAGCTGCTGTCCTTGCTGACCCACCTGCTCCCCCCACGCCCCCGGGGCTTGGTGCAGAGCAGTCCGAGTGGCCTCTCCGGGACCCTGCCATTCCCGAGTGGAGACCCTCCTGGATCCGCGCTGCCCGTGGGCTAAAGTGCACAATTGCTCACCTGCCCTTCGCCCTGCGGGGTGGGCCCGGCCCTCTCTAGGCCCCCAGCCGCCGGGGCCCCTCCCCTTTGCTCTAAGGTGCAGCCTTGCCCTTGTCTCGGGATGTTGGCACGCGCTGTCCCCTTCCCAAAACTGCCTCCCTTTCACCCATCGTGCTGGTCTCATTACCTTGGCACAAGGCCGTCCTTGCCCTCAGCCTAAATGAGTCCCCCGCCCCACCCAGACAGCCTTCATCACGACTGCCTAGCCTTTGCACCTAGAGGACTTCTCACACTTTAAAGCAATGGGCTAATTTTCTTGTGTGTTTAACCCTTTCACTGCGTTCATTGACTTCTTTTTTTTTTCCAAATGTGTCAAAAAGCCTCAAGAAATAAAAAAGTTAACATTTTTGGCTATTTTATGCATTTAATAACAACATTTTGAGCTGCTTTGTATATAAATGACATGATTTTTATTGTAAAATTTGTTAGATGGTAACAAATTTACCATTATATTGAATTTTAGCAAAAAATACTCAAAACATACTAAGTGGCATCAATTAGATTTGAGCATAGATAAATTAGAATCTAATGGCATGGACGACATAAAAAAATGTATTACAAAATGTTACACAATATGGCATACCAAACACCTTTGCTGTTGATAGTGCAAGCCGCGGGAAAACATATTTTAAAATCTTTTGAGCGGAGAAAAGTCCTTGAAAAAATTTCACACTGAATAATAATTTTACGATCATTACAGTATTTATATTTTTAAGTATATACAGTCGCAGTGGTACCTTTTATTAAAATAAACGACTGCATTGAAGCATGAAACTTTCCCATCGTTATTCATTCCTGAAAAACACAACAACAGAAAAATATACATCTGCTTTCCTAAACATCCTTTCTGGAGCACGGACAGGATTTTTTTATTTTTGACTTTTGAGTGGTAACTGTCAGCACAAGGAGCAGCACACCTTGCGGGCTTTCCAGGCCACAGAGCGCAGACTCGGTGGTTTGTGTTCGTCTGCAAACACCTCTCCCACGTTTGCACACTGAGGGCGCAACGCGGCACACGCAGTGCTGAGGCTGCTTTCCCTCACCCCCGGGCGGCCCAGGAAAAGGCGTGCTGTCGGCCTAAGTTCTTCTGGTGCGGACACCCGCAACCCCTCTGATTTCCATCTTTTCTTGAAAATCCGTCTAATAAGCCGTCTATAGCTGCTCCCCCGATTTTCTGCTGGCTCAATTCATTGTTAGGGTTTTGAATGTTGTCACATATAGAGCCATTTAACTAGAGCCACTTCTATAAGAAAATACCACGTGGTTTGATGCCACGTCTCAGACTTCCCATCACAAGTGTAAGGGGCAAGAACTGATCCACGTAATCAACTCCACCTGTAATGAATTGTACAGAACTTGAATATTTGGTTTCACCACAGTTCCCATTCCCTTTTTGATCTTACGTGCACTTCCCTGACACCACCATTCCCAACAGCAGAATCATGTCAACTGTCCCTGTGTCCTGCCAAGTGCAAGCACGCATCGATACATCATCGTTTTCCCATGCCACCGGGAGGTCACCACGCTTCAGCGTGCAAATCCTCATAGCTGAAGGTGGTCCTCTCCTATTGGCACGCACTGTACCACATGCTCCGATTTTTGTCAATCTTAGACTCTCAAGAATTTCTACACTTGAATAAAAATTGTCTGTATAAACTACACGTCCCCTGCCTTCAAATCCATTCAGCGAGCTGGACACCACCCTTGCTCCCAAACCAACATTGCTCTCTTGAGATGAATCTTGGCCTGTACATACGTCAAACCGCCACAGAAATCCTGTGTGTGAATCACAGAGTGACCAAATCTTTATGCCCCACTCCGTACTTGGATTACTGGGAAGAATAGACGCCCCTTGAATTTCAATATGGACTCATCTATACACAATTTCCTCGTTGCTGTTAGAGGTGGAAATATATGTACCCTTCGCTAAATCTATGAGGGGCTTGATTTTTGAAAGCCAATCAGTGTTTGATCATCATTGTTATTGGAAAAATGCAGGAAGGACCTAATTAGTTGATATTCATCCCTTTTAAAAACAGTGTAAAACCCAGAAGTTTGAGTCAACCATGCGGTATCCCGGAAGTCTGACTCTAACCTTGGCTTGTGCACCAACCCCCGCCCAATTTCAACAGCTACAAACGCCTTCATGATTTAGTCATCAACCTCTTGCTACTTGTTATACCTCGACCTAGGTGAGAGGTGTTCAATCCGAGATAGAATGCTTTCAAGTGTATCTGTTTGTTTCATTGGCGACAAACTCAAACATAGATGAAAGATAAAATCCAGTGGAACACCCATACGGTTCTAAATTGTCGAAACCAAGAACACAGGGTTTTCCGATAAAGTCTGGCATAGAGTCTGATTCAGGGAAAGAATTGTCTTTCGCGTTTCTAATCTTACCCCACGATGCCAAGGAATGTGATGCTCTGCTTGTAGGTGGAGATGGCACACTACATTGTCAATGTCCCCTGCTTTGTCCTCCGTGTCATTGTCGCCTTCATAGTCACTTTGGCTGTCTTCTTGCAAGGCCCTTTCTATTTCTTCATCATCAATTTTTCTTTTTCTCTTCACTCCACTCATTTCTGAACCTGGAGGAAAAAATATTTTGTATATGAGACACTTCGTTACTACTGCCATTGAACTGTACACGTATCTTTCGATCATGGGATGTATTATTACTTCACTATGCTATGAAATGCACATAAAATAAAGACTTACCTAATAAGCAGCAGAGAAAACTAATGTAAAGATAAAGAAACTCCACTCCATTGTAAGACATGCAAAATACCTGTACCGGCCACAGGGCACCAGAGCAGGAAAGGCACACTGCGAAGGAGGCCAGGTGACAAATGTAAACATAGATGTTTCCTGTCCTTGTGCATGATGGCAGCACTCACGGACTTGTGGCGCTGCATTCCACCGCCTGGGGATAGACTCAAACTCTGTGGTAGAGAGCAAAGTTTCTTTGAGCTCATGGGGTCACCTCAAACGCTGCAGTCAGCGGATGGAAATGGTCATTCGGGTATTATCAGAACGTCACAGCAAAAGGGTTAACTTCTGTGCACCCTGCCTGGTGAAGACTTCTTGGAACCAAATTCTTTTTGTTTGTCACGGTGGACTCTGTGCCTAGCATGGGGCCCAGCATCGTTTCTCTAGGTATTGGTCAAGTGAACACGTGACCCCAAGTCCTCAGTCACTCCAGTCTGAATTCCCCACGGGAGTTCGACGATCCCTTTATGTTAGAACCTACTTTCTCTTTAGACAAATTGCAAAGTGCTTTTGCTTATTGTCTTTGAATTCCACAGACAAGCATGAGATTTAAAGGGGTGGTTGTTCCCATTTAATTGAGGAACTTGAGGTCGGAGGCAGAATCACGTGTCCTCAGTCACAGAGAACGTGGCAGACTCTGGTCTCGAGCCCAGTTCTTTTTGCTTTAAGTCCAGTAATAATGCTTTCCAACAATGATCTCTTTTTGAGTAAATACTCATCCAAGTATTTGTGGTAGGGTCTTTTGGCCCTACCACAAAAAATAAATAAATAAATGAAAAACTAAACTAAAAAGTTTGGAGCACCTTAATAAATAGACAAGTGAGACTCTCCACGTCCATATTTACTGACCGAGCAGCTCCTGCAAGTTCCGCTATTCTGGAAGCCTAAAAAATGCCCCTGAAAACCAGAAGCCAGGATTGATCCTCCGTCAGACACTTTGGACACGAGACAACCTTTGTCTCAGCAGTGAAGAGAGAGGGACTTCCGTCCTCATGGAAATGAGAAAAGGTGACACTCAGAGAAATTGCAGGAATGGCTTCCAGTCCCACAGCCAACAAAGACAGCTGTTGAGGTGTGGAGGCAGGTACCGGGGACTCCCTCCAAAGCCCACTGAACAGTGTAATATTAGAACTCAGAGAGGAACCTGAGTTCCTCCCATGAAATAAAATACACTGACAGCCTAAGGAAGGACTTTCCTGTCACGTAAATATCCACATACACCAGGTCCCCGAGATTCCTCAGCAATGCCTACTGAGGTTTTATACCTTTAAATGCTGATGATTCATATTTTTCCCCCAGATGACTATCGATTTTGATGAGTTGTGAAACAAGCTTGAATTAAAGCCAACAGGCAGGTGGTATTAGTCAGCTCAGGCTGCCATCACGGCACACCATGGACTGGGTTCTGGAGGCCAGAAGTCCAAGGTCAAGGTGCCAGAAGGTTGCTACTGAGGTCTCTCTGCTTGATTTGCAGAGGCCCCTTCTCTCTGTGTCCTCATATGGTCTTTTCTCTGTGTGCTGGAGGGAGGGAGGGGGAGAGAGAGAGAGAGAGAGACAGAGAGAGACAGAGAGACAGAGAGAAAATACCTGTGGTGTCTCCTCCTTCGCTTATGAGGACACCAGGCAGGTAGGATTAGGGGCCCACCCCATGACCTCATGTGACCTTAATTAGCTCCATCAAGGCCCCATTAACGCTGAGTGTTAGGAATTCAACATGTGGATTTGGGGACACACAATTCAGTCCCCAACAAAGGCCATCACTTGTAGTTTCCTTGTTTGGGACTCTGTAAGGGCCTAACAACCACCTTTTCAAGGACTGCTTCCATCCCCAAGGCCTGTCTATTTTTAACATAACTGAGGTTAAAAGGGTGCTTTCTGAAAGCTTATATAAATGTAACTGAGCCTTGGGGGGTTTAAAGTGGACCGTGCTTACCTTCCTCACGTTGAAACCCTGAAAACTCTCCCCCGCCATTATTTTGGGGAGAGGTTAGCGTTGCGTTTGCCTCAACCCTGGGACAACTGGGCATTTTTTTTCATTGTGTTCTCATTTGTGTATTTGATTAAATGGCATCTTCAAGGTTGATTTCATTTTAGATACATTCTAGGATCTCAAGAGAGTGTTTTCTATCTTCAACTACCACCAATAATTTAAGTTCATTTAAAATGTTTAAATCACGTTCTTGAAATTTGGGCGCTGTCCTTTCAATAACAATTGACCCCTGCAAACTCGTTGTAAGTAATGTGGCATTATTTTGAACTTGCACTCAAAGAGTGAAATGATTATTCAAGTACTTTTCCCCATAGCACTTACAAAAGACGCACGAATTATGGTGACATCTAAATAATCTGTGGCGTGGTCCTATTAACACTTCTAAGTACAGAGGATGCCAAGGTTAGGAGGATTATTCTTGTTTCTATAACATCAGAAAATGTACCACCTCACTGAAGAAACTGTCTCAATTCAAGAAATAGTTGTAGAATGTCACCTAACGGGTCAGGCACTATGCTGGTACTGCCAGGGACCTGTGGCCCTGCCCTTAAGTAGCCTGCAGTTGAGTCTGAATGAAAGAGCAGGAAGGTAGGTAAGGGGGAGTGGCATTGCAATGCATAATGCTGTCACAGAGGAGCCGCCAGGGCAGCGAATGGACGGGCCAATAGGAATTCCATCCTGACTGGGAATGAGGCTTCTACGCCATTCTGACTGGAGGGGACTCGGGAATGGGAAGGCATGGGCCCAAGCAGGGGGACAGCTGGGCAGGGGGATTTTCTGCAATTTCTGGTATTTACACCGTGCTGGGAGCCAAGGCTGGAAAAAGAACTGGAGACCCGACGGGGAAGGGCTTGGAGTGCGGTGGGCCGAGAAGCATGAAGACCACGAGGAACTCCGTCAGGAAGTCTCCGTCAGGGCCCGGGAAGCGTGCTGGTTGAATGAGACGGTTCGTGCACTTGAGGGTCTTCCTGCCTCATGTGGGAGAAAGACCGTCAACAGACAGGACGGTGGAACTGCTCTAGAGATGTGCCTGGGGGTGTCGGAAGAGCCCCCAGGGGAGCCCCAGGCGGGGCTGTCTTGGTAAACACAGTGTGAGGTTGCGGTACAGTTACTGAGACAAAGTACCCTTAGTGTCAAGGACAGTGCATTTATTTCCTTTTCAAAATTACACTCAAAAATGAATAACAAAGCCATGGATTTCAGTTTACATTCTTACATCATTTTACACTGAAATGGTGTTGGGCAAACCAATTTCCTCTAATTGGAAGAGAAAATATTACTTTCAATCCTATAACTCAAAATGTCCTCATTCCAACCAAAGTAAAGGGTATTCCTCAAGTTACCATTTACAAATGCCAATCTATCATTTATTTCCGTAATTAAAAACCAACTCTTTTAAGAGTTGGATAAAATGGGATATTCAACAACAGAAAATACTCAATTTTATTTAAAAAAAAAACAAAACAAAAACCAACAGCTGTGACCAATTCATGCTATTTGGCTTGCTAACCATTGAGTCGTTGGTTCATGGTTCTGGAAACCCAGGAGCGAAGCTGCGGTGCTAAGGCTGGGTTCTCGGCCTCTGCTGGCCACACGGCCCGTGAGTTCGAGTCAGTCTCGTGCTCCTACACAAGGAGAGCTTCCACCGGAGCGATCTCATACCTGAAGCTCCCTGTGCCCCAAGGAGAAAGCGACCTGCCCTTTGGTCATAAGCAGACGTCAGTCCGTGTTGCTCCCTGTCTAGGACAAACCCCAGCCGCGTACCTGGTCATCAAATGTGAGCTACTGAGAGCAGAACCACACGCCACTGGCCTGGCGAGCCCATGGTCTGCTCAGGGGTACCCCCGATGTCCACGGATAAGAAAGAGGGGAAACGCCACCTGCGTCCACGGGCGAAGGAAGTCAGAGAAGGTCCCGCAGGAAGAGTCGGCGGTTCTTTCTGGAAGGAGGAGCAGTTAGGTTTGTCCTTCAAGGACGGTGGGGCGGAGCAGGGCTCTCCCACTTCTGACGTTTCCTCCCACGCGGGGTACATCCAGATGAGGAAACCAAGCCTCGCCGGGGGCATTGCTGCCTATGGCCGCCGTAGAAAATGAGCACAAATAACGTAAGATGTTGTCTAGTTAGTGTTCTGGGGGTCACAGGTCCGAGGTCAGTCTCACTGAGCTCCAGTGGAGGTGTCAGCGGGGATGTGTCCTCCCTGCAGGCCCCGGCTCTCCCCGCTTCCTGAGGTGGCCCGCACGCCGGGGCCCCCGGCCACATCCTCCGTGTTCAAAGTGCGTGACTCCGACCCCCGCCTTGGTCAGACATCCTCGTCACCTACTGGGCCCACGTGGAGGATCCAGGAGAACCTCCCCGTGTCGAGATCCTTACCTCGTCACGTTGGCGAAGTCCTTTCCCGTGTGAGATGATACACGGACAGGTTCCAGGGAATAGGTTGCACGAGACGCGGTCGAGAGGGCCATTCCTCTAGCCACGACGCGTAGGGCCCTTGGAGCAGCACTTGTCGTACCGTCACCGTCTCCTTTTTAGTACAATGCAAGTGTTACCGTTTTCATCTCCCCAACAGAGTCAGCAAGCCGTCGGCAAGACTTCCGGGACGCTACGCGTCTGTCACAGTCCCTGTGTCATAACCCTACAGCCCTTGTCACACGTTTATCTGCTCATCTGGCAACCCAGCGTCACACGCCTTAGGTGTGTGTTGGAGTATTAACCTCAGTATCGCGCATCTGACTGCCCTGCATTCAGAATGTATATTAAGCTATAAATGTCACCTCTGAAATCACGGGATACCAAAATTCTATCAAGGCATTTATGCCGTTGTGGCTAATTGTGTAGTTGTTATTTTTCCTCAGTTATGAGAAGTATGCTTCAATGCCTGAACTGAAACACCTTTAAATTAAGAAATCGATAATAAATATTGGATAATAACACTATCCGGATGAAGCAGTTGCTTGTGTTTTGACCTGTAAACCTTGCGTGGCGGGGGACCGCAGCCCAGACGCGGATTGCATTTTGCTGCAGCAGGGCCTCTCGATTCGCTCCCTACAAATCGTTCTATTCCTGGCTTTCCGGACTTGTCTGCCAAACGCGCGCCATGTGAGTGACAGATTTTAACTGAAAACGAATTCTCCCATGAAGATATTCTCTTCCGATACTCAGAATACATTTAATTGCTCTCTGATAAATGTTGAAGCACATATCTTCCAATTAGGCCGTTTTGCTTCTCATTTCCTGTGGCTTTACAGTCATTAAATGACCATTGAGTTTGTTCCTTTCCAACAACATAATAGGGTCTCTGTACCCCCCGCCCTGGTGCCGGACGACAACTGTCTTGGCCAAGGACACAGTGTGGCAGCGTCTTCCCGGGGGGATGCTGTGGGCAGCTGTAGGGTTAATGACACAGGGACTGTGACAGACGCGTAGCGTCCCGGAAGTCTTGCCGACGACTTGCTGACTGTTGGGGAGATAAAAACAGTAACACTTGCATTGTACTAAAAAGGAGACAGTGACTGTATGACAAGTGCTGCTCACCCTGGGCCTCCTCCCTCCCCTGCCTCGTGCTGAGTGAGTCAGCATCTCAGCACCAGAACCTCTTTTTTTCTCTCGTCACCCCCTTTATAGGATGGCGGAATGTTCTAGAACCCCGATAATGAGGGCATAGGAGGAAAGTGGGGATCCTGCACGTCTGTGGACATCACAGTTCTAGTGACCAGCGTCCTGGCCATCTCCGTCTAAGGAGGGATTGACTGGGACCCTCGCAGGAGCTCAGAGAAAAGGCTGGGGGAGGGGGCTTGAGCACTGGACAGGCATCGGGGGCTGCACAGTGGTGAGCGGACCGCAGGCCATGGGAAGCATGTCTGCACGATATCTTTACTGCCTCCGGGAACGATAGGGCTGCCAACTGGTCCCCACGCCTCCAAGTCACAGCCAGGGAGGGAAATTGGCTTAAACATGTCCCTGCAAACACCTCCAGCGCGTGGCGCACCTTCCGCGCGTGTCGAGACTTCAGCAGTGACATCAGGGAGACGTGCACTCGTGGGACGCGTTTCTGGGAACCATGCCCAGACCGGAAGCAGCATGTTGTGAGGTCTGATGAGCAGCGTCTCGGCCTGGGAATGGCGCTGGTATGCAGTCTGGAAGGAGCTACGCACGTGCTCCGTGACTTCGCTTCTGGCTTTTCTGGGGGCGTTCCTCTGGCTGACTGTCCAGTTTAAATCCCAGCCACTAGAAGGTGGCGAGCAGTGTCCCAGGGGAAGTAACTGAAGACTAACATGATATTCCAGCACTAATTCAGTCTTACTTCCTCGTGATAAATTCAACCGAACCGGGAGAATGATAACTTTAATAATAATTGACGGGTGTCGCCAGTCACTTCCGTGCTCCCCGAGTCCAGAGGAGTAATGTCTCCTATCTGCTTGAGACTAAGACTGAGCAAGGGCCAGAGCACAGGCAAGGGAAGGGACAGACTTGCCTGCAATCCACAGGCACGCTGGTCTCTGGGACCAGGTCCTCCTATTTACAGCAAACGTCCTCGACTTGGTGCCCTGAGCCCTTCCTTTATCACTGTACATTGCTCCCTCCTTAGAAACCACCTGACTCTCTTCTGTGAAGCATTTGGGATGTTCTTAAGTGCATGAAACTACCCGTATCTGCCTGGAACAGTAAGGACACCCAGGGCTCACACCTGGACACCCAGGTATCACTGGCTTCTCTGCCGATGGGCCCCATTGCTCTGCTGAGTCATGGAGGACCCAGGGTGTCTCTCCCTCCTCCAGGTCTGCAGTTCAACCCTTCCCAGGGCTGTTTCCTTGAGCATGGGGACTGCTAGGATCTGGGCCTCCCGGAGTCCTCATTTACATGTAGGGGTGATGAGGCTGGTTCTGTGTATTCTTCTGGGAGACTGAGAAGGAATTCCCCCTAAAGCCCGCAGCGGACCTATTTTTTTTCTGTTGACCTGGCCTGTGCCAGCTCCACCTGGAACCAATCACAGGAACGGAGATGGTCAGAATCCAATTTGCTCAGGTAACTAGGGGTCACACTTGTAATAGGGGTGCTATGGAGTTAATGTCTAAAACAGCATTTTGAAGCATAATCCTTTCTGGAATATACTTAATGAGCTGAGGAAGGAAGAGAGGAAGGAAGGGAGGAAGGAAGGAAGTCAGCTTCTCATAAATCACCTCGGTTTCCTGGGGAGCATTATGTCTCATAAAATTAGGATAGGCCAAGGAGGAAAAATAAATAGATAATGGTAGATAAAAATTAAAAACATACGTATATTTCCATGCCTATGTGTGTGATGGGGTGTGTTAATTTTAAAACATTGATAACAGGTATTCTTTATTTACTTTTTTTTGATAGTGTGAGGGATTTACAAGAACAGACTAAAGCATCACCATACCCAACCCCTCTATGAGGACTTCTTTTATTTCTCAAAGTCTGAAGCTCTCGTACTGCCTTCTGGAAGGGTGAGGAAAGGGTGGTGGGTGATTGCTTTAGAAGAGTAAGGAACGTGACTGTATTTTTCCAGAACCCCGATCAGGGAACGGAGTTGAGGCAGCAGAATGCACCTGCAGAGTCAGGTGAGGGCGGGGGGACCACGCATCCGTTAGTAGATACGGGGCTGTTGAGGTGTTCTGTTTGCCTTGTGTCAGCTTATTTAAGGGATTTGTCCATTTAATCAAGATCACCAAATGCATTAACACAAATTGTGCGCTTTATTTTCTAATTACCCCTTTAATATTCATGGAATATGTAGCGATGGTCTTTTATCCTGGATATTGGTAATTTGTGTCTTCTCCTTTAATTTTCTTGATCCTTCTAGTTAGAGGTCTGTCTTTTCTTTTTTTTCATCTTTTCAAGGAACCAGCTTTCATGTTATTGATTTTTCTTTTATTTGCCTATTTTGTATTTATTTATTTTATTTTCCTAGCTCCATTATTTGCAGTTAATTTCCTTTTTCACTCCCACTTTCTTTTTTTTAATTTTTAATTTATTTTTATTGTTAGGCTTATTGGGGTGACATCGATTAGCAAGGATTACATAAGTTTCAGGCATACAATTCTACAGTGCATTGTAAACTTGTTGTATAATCAGTTCACCACCTAATGTGACTTCTCTTTCCATCACCTTATATTTAGCTTCCCCTCCCTCCTCTCTGATCCCCTCCTCTTTCTTCCCTCACTAACCCACTCGTCCCCCCCCAAAAATATTAAACTATTGATTGTGTCCATGGGTTATTTGTTTGTAGAATATAAAACTGAAAGCAACAAAGAAAAAGGAAATCACTCCTACTTTCTAATGGTAGATAATTCATTTTATATCTCTCTCCATGTCTAACACAGGTTTTAATGCGACGAAGATCCCTACGTCCATTGCTTTAACTATATCCTGCAAATGTTGGCATATTTTAATTTTCATTTAGTTCAAAATATTCAAATTTCCTTTATGATTTATTCTTTGGTCCATGGATTATTTCAAAGTGTATGGTTGAATTTCCAAATATTTGGGATGTGTTTCAGATACCAGTCTTATTTCTAATTCAGTTTTGTTGTTGTTCTGTAACATAAACCATATGATTTCAACATTTTGAACATTTTAACATCTGTTTGTAGAATTCTGTGGCCTGCACAGCAAGGACAGGGCGAGAACAGGCAAAGAATGAGATTCTCTCTGTAAAAATGGGGCTGTGTCATATGCTTATGTATGTTATTTGATGGCATTTGGGGTTTATCTCATGTCAGGAGATGTTGAAAGATTTTAAAGAGAGAATAACATGATCAAATCTATACTAATTTTTACATTAAATTAAAAAATGAAAATACAAATAAAAAGATCATTTATATTTAGTGTTAAAACTTGAGGACAAGGTTGTTTAAAAAATTTGTAATAGCAACCATCATTGACAAAAATGAAGTACGATCATATTTAGATTGAAAAAGAGAAACAAAACAACACCTCCAGATTACTTAAAAAAGAGTTAAAGGCATCCACACAAAATCACGTCTTCTTTTTGAAAACTCATATATAAAGTAAACCCAATATGTAACATAAAAAAATGTTATGGTAACAGTAATATGTGAAATGACTTAAAAATGCAACAGTATGTATTTGACTCATGGCCTCGTGTGGTAAACCGAATAACACTAAAAGTTCCACCTCACCCGGGCCACCAAGATTCCACGAGCTAATCCCAGGAGCCTGGGAACCTGAGGCGATTCCAGGCTCATAAAGACGTCGCCAGACAAAGGCATTTTGCAGATGTAATTAAGGTTTCTCATCAGTTGGCCTTCGGATAGGGATCCGATCCTGACTTTGCTGGGTGGGCTAGAATGTCGTCAGGTGTCTGTCCAAGGGATGAGGGTGACAGAAGGTGGAGTCACAGCTATGGCAGGCGCTAGGACAACTTGACAGCTGCCACAGCCATTGGGTCTGGTTGGTGCCATCAGCCCAGGAACGTGGGTGGTCTCTATAGGCTAAACAGCACTGCTCAGCCAACAGCAGTGGGAAATGGCGCTCTGGGTCATACCGCCACGCGGCCCTGAACCTGGCAGCGCCTGGGCCTCAGGCAAGCGCCCAGGCTGGCCGACACCTGGATTTTGGCCTGGGAATGCCCGAACCCGGGAGCCTGCTGCACCACTGAGGTTTATGAGCCACAGAAATGGGAGATAATAAACAGGCATGCTTTAAACCATTAATTTTGAGGTAAATGGTTACGCAACCATAGAAAACTACTTCATCTCAGTAAGTTGAAAACCTTTTGTTTGTGTGGAAACCAACCTAAGAAGTCAAGAAAAAACTCCAGAGAAGAAAGAAAGACAGCAGCTCCTCTAACTGGGTGAAACAGGCTTTTTTCCTTCTCTGGGGTTTTCCTGAGCCAACCAGGGTGGGGGCTCGGCCAGCACGGGGCCCGGGGGTCGTTGGGTGGGTGCAGACCCACCTCGGGCATGGCGTGTGTGTCCACGAGCTGCTTGCAGAGCGGTTACAGATGCCACACCGATCTGTCTCACCAGGGTCAGATGACTCTTCCACACTGGAGCACTCGAAGGAGACGAGATAGTCCTTCCAGATCTTTCCCTGAGTTAGCAAATCAACGGCAACAAAATCAGACTGGGCAACGGGCGCCTTAGCTCCGGATCGGGAAGCAAATGGTATTCCAGTCCAGTGGAATGGGGAAACCGAAGGGAGAGAAGAAACAGGAAAAGGAGAGAAACTCAGTGAGAGGAGCTCTTGCTTTTGGGCGGGGGTGGGAATAATTTTGCGGGAAATACAAGGTGGTGAAATCGATGACTGTCCTTTCTCGCACGGGCCGCTTGGACCTGCAGGGCATCTGGCATCTCTGGAGTCCCTAGCTGTCCTCGGCAGAATTCTAGTGTCACGGTGACATGGAACACACTCAGAAGTTAAGGGGCGTCCAGCAAGGTCTGGCTTCACTCCGTATCCAGTTCTGTCCCCCGGTGTCTCTCACAGGGGCCGGCCGGACAGCAGGTTCTACATGTTCCTGAGTCAGTGATCTGTGGGCTTTCCGGGTGGCCTAGCATGAACCCGGCTATTGGTTTTCACTGTAAACGATTTCATTGCTTCTAGATTTCCCTTCCAGTTTCTGTGAGAATGCCGGTTTCTCGCGAATCTGAGTCAATTGGCCACCAGATGTCTTCGTCTAACCCTCACGACCATATCTATCACACATCCCCCACATCTTGAGTCAAGCACACAACTCTGTCGACGATGACTATGACCAGGGAGCATCACTCTCGTCCTGTAGGTTTAGCCACTGAGTATTTAAAGCAATTTGCTTGTCTGGAGTCGTCACTTCAAATGGGGTGTGCATGCTATTAACCTGTCCATCAACACGAAGGGTAGAAAACACTTTCCCGACTAAAGCTGCATTTAGGGTCCATTCACTAAGAGTTCACAGCAGTCAGAGATTTCAATTTACAAATTCCATGAGAAAGGCAGGCTCTGAAAAAAACAACCATAATGCAAATAAAGGATCTGTTTCTTCCAAGAACTAATGACACCCAGTAGGTTGTCACATCTGTGTTTACAAACATCTCACACATCAACCCCAAGTCTCCTGTGTCACTTCAGCCTTTCTTTGAACTGTCTGGAGCCTTTGGTGTAACCCTCTCGGGCACGAAAGTTCTATTTTGTTACAGCTCTCTGTCTCCTGCTGATATCCCCCTGGCCCACAGTTTTCTCACTATAAAGAAGGAATCATTTATTTTTATAACCTATCAATGGGTGAAGTGCCTAGAATATAGTTAAGATTTTGGACAACGCTCTTGGCTTGTCCCTCTCACCATCTATTCGTGTAAGTGTACACAAGGTATTTATCCTGTTTCAGGCATAAGCTGGGTCTGGGGACATATTGGCAATGCCTTAGGGTTCTCAATCTATTGCTGACTGAATCCTGCATTCTGGACTCATGAGTGAAAAGGCCAATTTCCGCAGTCACAGGCTAGAATGAAGCTCTAGTTAACCCACCCCTGCTCCCTATTTAATGATTTTTTGAAGAATCATGACCAAGTGTCATCTGTGTCCCTTCTTTGCTGTGCTTACTCTGTGGGGGTTACATGGCTTTTCTCACACAGACAGATACATACCATTTAGTCAGTAACCGAGATGGAGGCCACTCATCACTGTGCTTCACTGTCTCCGATAGTTTTCTCTGATTCTCTCAGAAACACCATGCTACACTACGGGACAGTGTGGCCTAAAGATCCTAATGGCATGGTCTCTAGAACTCGGATGTCTGGTTTTCTGAACAGCTCCAACACATCATTCCCCGAGTGCTTGGCTGACCAGACGTCCCATTTTAAACAGGGCAGAAAACAACAGTCCTGTTCCCTTTCGAATGGTACCTATGGTCAGCCTCCTGAAGCCTTGAATTCAGCCCAGTGAGGCTAGGCTGACCCTGTGTACCGTTTGTAACAGGACAGTGAATGCTACGTCTGGTCAGCCTACCAAATGCACAAGTGCTTGACCACAAGAGAAGGTTACCATACACTTCTGTATCCGTTTTACATTGAGTTGGTTCCTGGAAGTGTTGTCCAGTAAGTGTCGAAGTTTGTTTGCTCCTCACAGATATCTTAGGGTTCCAGTACCAGTAAAGTGTCTTACTGCTTCTATAGAAAATTTCTTGAACGTGTAGACGTTCTGATGTTTCTGGATTGTCTAGCCTGCTCACTGCTCTATGTAACTATTTTTACACCAATATCACACAGTCATGACTATTTCGCTTTATTGTTAAGTCTTAAAAACAGCTCCTCTAAATCTTTCTATATGCTACCCTAGTCCTAAGTTGCTTCGGCAAATCTAAATCTTTTTTTTTTTCATGTAATTTTGATTCACATTGTTTCCTGGTAAATTGCATTTTCATGTAATTTTTTTATCTAGCTTGTCTACTTCTACAATAACCTCCTGAGATTTTGATTAGAATTACATAGAATGAATCCATCCATTTGAGTCGAATTGACATCCTTACAAGATGCCATCTTCTAACCCATTAACATAATATACCTAATTGTTTTCATAGGTCTTTATCTTCGCCCAGTTCTTTTTAGTTTTAATGTACAGGTCTTGACTATTTTTTTAAATTAATTTTGTTCTTAACTATTTCGTGATTTCTTTTGCCATTGCAAATGGTATTGCTTTAATTTCATTTTCCACTTGTTAGGTGCTTACATATTAGAAATATAAGAAAAGCTCTCAGTGTTTCAATCACAGTTGTTGTAAATGCATGGTCAATAATTGCAACTTTCTTGCCACACCCTGGTCTGGTTTGGAGGCTCGGTCTGCCTCTTTGATGTCAATCACAGTGCCTTGGGATTTTTGTGTGAGGGCAGACATCACATACTGGATGAAAGGAGCTGTGTGTGGCAAATAGGTTTTTGTCAATGTCATGGTAAGGGGTGGGGAGAAGGAGCATGTTCTGTAGTCCTACAAGTAGGCTTCAAACTTCTGGTGAGCTTGTGCTGCTGTCCTCTGAACGTCACATGTGTGTCTCAGTATCGTTTCGTTCAGGTGGTGCAAGATGGTACACGATGTTGTATCTACAGGCAGTATAAGACATTCCAGGGGGCCGGAAGCAGGTGTTTCCCTTACCCCAGGTTGGTTCTGCTCTGATAAAATCCCAATAGGTTAAGCTCTGGCAAAATAGTTTCACTGGAGAGCAGGCCTCCTTAAGTAGAACAGAATGCCCTGCTGTGTCTAAAACTGATTCCTTTTCTCTTACCCCTCCCAGATGCACAGGGGATTTTTCTCTGGTCTTCACTGTGAGGGTCTGGTTGAGCTCGTGGAGGTGAGACACTTGAATGTGTGCCCTCCATGAATGCGTCCCCTGGGGTTTTCTCTGTGAGGCTTGTCCACTCCTGGCCTTCAGCAGTTCATTAGTTAGGGGACAGGTTTTCTTGACTGCTTCTTCCTTATTGTCAGGGCGGAGTGATGGCTTCTGAGCTCCTTGCATGCTAAGGACTTGTCTCTGCTATTAATATTTGTTTTCTAATTTTGTTGTTTCAGTTCTCATATTTATTATTTCTTTCCTTCTACTTGCTTTGCATTTAAATTTCTTTTCTTTTTCTTAAGGTAGAAGCTTAAGTCATTAACTTGACTCTTTTACCTTTGTAGTATAAGCACGTAAAGCAACACAAGAGCTGATTTTGCTGCATCTAGTACATTTATTATGCACTTTTGAATTTATCATCTAATAAATGGTTTTCAATGTTTCTTGCGATATCTTCTTTGACCCATGTGTTATTTGAAATTATGTTAATTATCATTATGTAATAGATTGAATTCAAAACAGATATAATTATCTCACTGTCTTTTCTTAATTCAGACTTTAAAGGTATTTGTAAAAATGTGAAATATTTTCATCTCTTTTGCTAATGTTTTTGTTTTAAAATGTAGTTATGTTTCCTTAAAAGATGTTATTTCTTACAAATGGCCAGCAGACATATGAAAAAAATGCTCATCCTCATTAGCTATCAGGGAAATGCAAATCAAAACCACAATGAGATACCACCTCACACCTGTGAGAATGGCTGTTATCAACAAGACCACGAATAACAAGTGCTGGAGAGGATGTGGAGAAAAAGGAACTCTGGTACACTGCTGGTGGGAGTGCAAACTGGTTCAACCACTGTGGAAGGCAGTGTGGAGGTTCCTCAAAAAATTGGGAATGGAGCTACCATTTGACCCAGCAATCCCCCTTCTGGGGATCTACCCAAAGAACTAGAAAACCTTAGTCCGCAAAGACTTATGTACCCCAATGTTCATTGCAGCGCTGTTCACAGTGGCCAAAACATGGAAACAACCAAAGTGCCCTGCGACAGATGACTGGATAAAGAAGCTGTGGTACATATACACAATGGAATATTACTCAGCAGTAAGAAAAGATGAAATATTGCCATTTGCGACAAAATGGATGGACCTGGAGATCATCATGCTAAGTGAAATAATCCAGACAGAAAAAACAAAGAACTGCATGATTTCACTCATATGCGGAATATAAAACTGAAAGCAAAGAAAAAAAGAAATGAACAAACAAATAACCCATGGACACAATCAATATTTTAATGTTTATTTGGGGACGAGTGGGTTAGGGAGGGGAGAAAGGGGAGGGGGTGGAAGAGGAGGGGGGGAGCTAAATATAAGGTGATGGAAAGAGAAGTCACATTAGGTGGTGAACTTATTATACAACAAGTTTACAATGCACTGTAGAATTGTATGCCTGAGACCTATTTAATCCTTGCTAACAGATGTCACCCCAATAAGTCTAACAATAAAAATGAATTAAAAAAAAATAAATAAAAAAAAAAGAAAATTAAATAAAAAACTCAATATTCCCACCTTTAAAAAAAAAAAAGATGTTATTTCTGTTCCCATGCATGGGATTTCCATTACTTTCAAATGAATATATATATATATATATATATATATATATTCATTTGAAATATATTCATATATATACATAATAAAAAATGTGTATTCATTTATACACACAGACATATATATACACATATACATATAGGATTTCTCAGTTTTATATTCTAATATGTTAAATATATTAGTAAGTATAATCATATAAACCGAAGGTCTTTGGTATTTCCATTTTATTTATTTTTTTAATGTGAAAAGGTCTTAAGACCAAAAAGTTTGAAAACTGACTCTTTAAGTCTTAAAATAAAACCTAAGGAGTCTGTCATCTTAACACGCACCACCATCATTCCCACTGCTTCACCTTCTGTCAGGTAGACACACGTTTTTGTGAAGTATCGTTTTCCTTAACCTGAAGACATTTCTTCCCTGTTTTTTGTATGGGTTGCTGCAACGGGTCGCCTTTGTGTTTGTCTAAAAATGTCTTTATTTCACCTTCACGCTTTTTTAAAAAGGCTGTATACAGAATTCTAGGTTGACAACTGTTCTTTTACAGAAAGTTGTGGCGAACTCTAAAATGCTGCCCCCCCACCCCAGCCCTATTCAGAAAGACCTGCGACCCCACCGTGTGAGAACCAGCCTCTGAGAAGGGCCAAGTCAGCTGCATCTTAAGAAAAGAAGCTGGTTGGGATGAGGAGTGAAAAGGCGCATGACCTCTACTTTTAATTCACTGCGATAAACCTGCCCTTTTTACCAATTCACTCTCTGTCGGCAGAAGCTGGAACATTTCAAGTTGTGCTCTTCTGTAACGTTTATATTTCTGTCCTGACCTCAAGTCTATAAAACCTTTGTTCTCCCAAACCTAAGCCGTCAACACCTGACTAATGAAAGTTTTAGTTAAATTAAAAATCCTAACTTATGCTAATGGCATATTGTACATTTTTGAGAAAATATATGAAGAAACAGTTGGGTGACCTTTTACAATTTTTTTTCCCGTGGTATTTATGTTGCTAACAGTGACATCAATAAGCCTTGGTAGCAAATTACAATTCTTTACAGAATGTCACTGAGTGATGATATATTTCACTTGGTGTTTGAGCACAGGTGTTTTATTAGAAATTTTAAATGGAACCAGTTGTTTTGATTCTTTTTTTTTTTTTTTTTGATTCTCTTTGAAACTTATACCCTTAAATCTATGTTAGCAACAAATGCAAAGCCCAGATCTCACAGAAGAAAGACCATAAATCCAATTACGGAAAGAGAACAAGTGGGATTTATTTAATACCATCAAAACTCCAAGCGCAGTTGTGACAAATGTTTAGAAAAATGTGTCATTTAAGAATACATGTACCAGGGCTGTCCAGAAAGTATTCAGCCATGTAATATGAAAAACAGAGGCATTTATGGCTGGAGCTTTTCCAGACGGCCCTTGTGTATTTAACGGAATGTGGGCTGCGTATCAGAGCTACAGACTGTCCCCATGAGAGCAGCCGGGCCCGGAAGGAGAGGTGACACCACCGGCAAGAGAAAGAACGACGTCACTGGGTCTCCATTCCCTTTCAGCTCCGTGCTCAGAGACGCCCCAGTGACCGCTGTCCCACTGATGTGGCTGTTCCTAGGGGGCTGGGGCACATATGGGGCAGGTTGGCCCTCCGTGCCCTGTGCCATCTGGGCAGATGAGAGCCACTGAGAGCACAGATGTCCGAGCCCCAGGGGCTTCTCGCCACCCAAGTGCCCCGCGCCTCCCCGAGCCCCTGCCTTCGCCCCGGGTGCCCTCGCCTCCCTGATCTGTCCGAACCCTGCTCGGCCTCAGGGCCCAGCCTGGTGACCGTGCCCTCCGTGAAGCCCGGCCGCAGGCTGAGGTGGAATCCGGGCTCTCCTCTCCGCAGTGCAACCCACGTGGGTTTCATACTACCTGGGAGGGGGGGGGTGGCGCGGGGGGCTCGTGCATGTGTCTGCACCCCTCCTGAGCGGTGCACTGGGGTTACTCTCAGATGCCCCAGCATGTGGTGCAGGTAGAACCCGGGGGTCCTGGGGAGCACTTGGGAGCCGAGAAGTAGAAGAGACACCCCCTGAACTCTGGCTGCCCCACACCTGAGTCTCCACAGTCGACGGCCCACCCGCCGGGTACAGCATGGTCCCTGTCCTCTGATGCTCTACATCGTAGAGGGCAGGGGACGGGGACCACCTATGTGACTGTTTACAGGGGACGCTCCCAGGATTGAGAAGTTCCTGGCTAGGAAGGGTGAGCAGGGGCTGGCGTCACCTGTTCTGAAGAGCGAACAGTGACATGCAGCCGTCTCTCTGCCACGCTGTCCAGAGAGTAGAACAAGTGGCTTTTAGCACCAGACGGTTTTGTCCCGCAGCAGGGAGCTGTGAGGCGGGCCACGTCTTGTTGATTTTCCCAGCCCGCCTCCTGGTACGTAGATGACCCGGATGAGTATCAAGACCCAGAATGTTAGTAACACATGGCTGGTGTGGACAGAAGAACTACACACCCAAACCAAGACACGTCTGGACGTCTGTAACAAATGTGTGACACATGGCCCGCATCAGAACATTCCACAGATACTCCTTTTGGTAGGCTGACCACATGTCCCGTTTTAAATGGGACAGAAAACAATGGTGCTGTTCTAATTCAAAAGGGACCTCTGGTCAGCCAAGTACCACTGGGCTAAATTCAGAGGAACCTTCCGGAACGGGGTAGTGCTGTTGGTTTCCATCCCGTTTAAAATGGGACGTCTGGTCCGCCTGGCTTTTGGCTTTGCAGGAAGGTGTCAGTGAGCAAAGCACCACCCAGCAGGTAAGGTCTCAGGCCACCACTGAAGCTCTGCAATGACACAACCAGCTGTCCTTGGGGCAAGGAGTGCTCTGCACTTCAGCCGCCAGGGCCCTGCTCATGTCCCCGAATTGTCCTCGTCCCCCTCAGTGAGCTCTTCTGCTTCATCTGTCACCATGTGATTCTCCAGTGCAAGTCCGCACGGTGATGACTCTGTTCGGGCTATGAGACGAGTCCCAGGCCCCGTGGACGCTGGGAGGCCACAGCCCTGTAGTGTCTCCGGCCCCAGAACGAAAACACAAACAGGGTGAGTTTGGGGCCATTTCTGCCCTCATCCCGCCGCCGCTCTCCTTAACAACACACAAACCAGATGCAAAACTGCACGAAACTGCGTCAGAAAGGAGCTTTGTTGGGAAGGCTTCTTTAGACAGAGGACAGCTGTGATTTCAAACTCCAGTCAGTGTGGGGGGACAGCCGCCAGAAGACCCCTGGCAGAGAGCTTCCATCCCCATTCACAGAGAGTGCAAGTTTCTGGCCAGTTCCTAAGGGTCTGCAGCTCAGATTTCTTTCTGTGGCTTCAGGAACTAACGGTTGGGAAGAATTCCTTGTATTTCTGCCTTGGTTTGCCCGTTTCTTTGATGGCTGTATTATTTATACCCGTGGACTTTAGAGCCTTAGGTGCATCTCTCTGTCGTGGGATAATCATCTTTATTAAAAATATGTCTTCATTAGCAAGCAGCTGTGCTAAGAAAACTTATTTAAATTTTTTCATGTAATTTTATGCAAATGATTTCAGTGGAATGCCATTTACCTAGTTCATTGTCATAAGCATTAGCTAATAACAAATGTCAAGTACAGAATGCTAAAACCTAATAAACTATAATCCCAAAGGGGAAAATTGACTCCATTATATTTCTACAGACCTTCTCTGTAAGTTCTCTCCTTGGAGTCTAACTCACTGACCATGAAATTGCAAGATGAGCTCTCTCTGCATCATTGTCTGCTGTCACTTAAAGCCATTTTTCCAAAAGAACTCAATATTTTCATTTCTCAGCTTCAGAATCAGAAAACTTGGAAACACATTGAAATCTACAAATCATATCATCCAAATTCCAGAAATTGCCAACTGAGGTCATGGGTATGTTTTGTAGTTGTCACACATTAAAACATAACACATACTTTTTTCAAAAATAAAACACATTCACTCTATCAGCATTGATCTCATCATCACCTATGGTCCTCTCATTTGGGCTCAAAACATCTTAAGTTTTCAGAAGTGGGTTTATAGGCTATCAGTCAGGATATACTGTGTTTTGCTGCTGTAACAGATAATCCCCAAATCTCAGTGGCTAAAGGTAACTCAGTGTTATGTCTCATTCATACCCCTTGTCCAGTGTGGTCACAGGGATGCTCTGCAAGATTCCGAGGGACCAGAGCTGTATCCCAGGGCGTGTTGTCTGCAGTTGCCACAGTAGGTAGAAGGAAATGTGATGCAGTGGGTATTGACTCTCAGAGCTTCTAACCTGCTGTCACCTACTTCACTTATACCCATCTCAATGGCCAAAGGAAGCCACGCACCACACCCACTTTTCAAGGAGCCCAGCCTCCTAGAGGAAGTGGAATTCCCCTGCCTTGTTTTATAAAATCAGTTTGGGGCCTGATTTAAAAGGAAAAGGAACATTTTGGAGCAGTTGCTGCCATTCAGTACCTACCTCACCTTAAACCAGGCATTCACGGTCCCAATTATAACCTGGGAAGCTTCAAAGAAATGTACCAGTGTCCAAGGCTCATCACAAGTCCAAAGAAACTCCCAGTGGGAGGCCCAGGCATGGGGATGCTTCATCCCAGGATGAGTTTTCTGTAAAGATGCACGAACACACGTTCTCGGGGGTGTCCACACAGGGACCGAAGTACAAAACCGATTCTCCTTAATTGTCACAGGTGCACCAGGTGAGAGGGACTGTGATCTCCATGGTAACGGAGCCACAAGCTCTGTGACTTCAAGAGTAGTTCCAATTAGTGTGCATCCTCGTCCTATGCATTTCTGCTCACAACAAAATGTTAGTCGTCTTCCTTGATTGTCTAGTAAGAAAGCTTTGCTTCTGAAGGAAATCTTCTCCTTAGAATGTTATTTAGACTCCTTTAAACAAAGGGCTAAAACTCACCCAGCAGCTGAGGCTCCACTCACAGAGGGTCCTCAAGTGTGTCTTTGGCCCCTAGTGACCACATTGAGCCACAATGACCCCAGTGAACACAGGCATTCCGAAGTGAAACCAGAGCGTTTTAAGGTATCTCAAGCTGATCGCATGCTCTCCTTGTGTCTCCTTCTTTGTGGACAACATGAGTGTGTTAAAAAATAATAATAATAAAGAAAAAGAAAAACATAAGGCAGAGCCACAGTCCCAGTGTGACAGAGGACACAAGCCCTGCCGGTCGCTAGCGAGCTGGTGCCCAGGTCCAGCCAGCCAGGCGTGGGCATGCTGGCGTGTGTTTTCTCATCGATAGAGGGACCTAGCAAGAGAAACAAAATGTCTCCAGGAATCTGGGGAAGCGATGAGGTCACTAGAAGGGGGTCTGTGACAGGAGCAGGAGGTGAGGGAGGGGCCGAGGCTGCAGGTGAGCCTGGGTCAGCTTCCAGTGTCTGCACAGCAATGAATCCACACCCAGGTCTGCTGGCTGTGCACTTGTAATGGCCAAACCACTTTGCTAATAAGAATTCAGTGTAGGCAGAGAAGCGGGTGTCGATTTGAGAAAAGGCACCGAATTAAAGTTATCCATTTAATGGAGTTGCACTACGTAAGTGAACAAACAGCAAAAACCTCTTTTAACTATGAAGAGTTAGTTCAGATTGGCCTCAGTACGCTAATGTTCAATTCTGTTGGCAAAATTCTTTAACCTCAATTTATGTCAAATTCGTTTGTATTCGTGAAAGGCCACGAAATACGCAAATTATGGGAAATGCTTTCCCAGCTGAAATGTATTATAATTGGGTTCAAAACATATGAAAAATGACCAGTTAAATACCCAAAACAGCCCAGATATGACAGAGGCAAGAAAAAAAACATCATTTGTGCAAAAAAGATTCAGTGACCATTATGTGGTGGAAATTAGGTAATGGACGTCACATTGTAATGCACAGGCTTGCATGTGTGACCTCGGGTCCACCTCGGCATTGGGTTTGCAACCTTAGAAGAGAACTAGATGAGAACTGTTGATTTGCAGATATAAAAATGCTTATTGTGATGCTCAGTATGATTTTTAGGTTTTCCTGCCTCGGTGATGAATTTGAACAATGCACACCTCCAGTTAGAAAACAGTTAGCAACTTGGCTGTGAAAATCTAACGAAATCCTTCTTCTCACCCATGAGAGTTACGCAGTCACAGGACATTTAAAATGGGGACCTTCCGCCCACAGGAGCAGGAGAGCCCCCTGCTCATTTGAGAAAACGCTTGCTTTGAGCCCAGTTTTCCTCTGAGGACACAGCGAGCTCTCTGGTTTTCCGTTTTCCGCCGGGACTCCTTTTCACAGTTCGACAGATGAGCGTCTGTCCTGACCTAAACTTGGCTGATTTTTTTCTTGCCGTATGTGTTATGTATTCTTTCTTTCTAATGTAAAAACTTTACGGTAACAGCAAGCGTCAGAGGGCACGTTTAATAAACAGGGAGGGAAAGGCTTCCTGGGGCTTCTGCTCCAAGCTGACGAAGCCGAACCTCCTGCCACCCCCACTTTTCTCCAGGGATCTTTTCCAATCCTGTAGAATTTACGAGGCAACAGTGAGAATGACCACCCTGTGGTCCCGAGCCATAGTCTTGTGAACTTATTTAGTGTGAAAATATACTTGCCGATATAAAAATAAATATACATGCACATTTATAATAGCTGCATTTATGCTTTGTTATCACGCGTCCTACCTCACTCCGGATGAAGAACCGTGTTGGGAGACTAGCCCAAAGGACAAACCTGGCCCTCGGTTTGTTGTTGTAAATAAAGTTTTATTGGACACGGTCACACTCGGTTGTTTACGTGTTATGGCCTGTGGCGGCTTTCAGCCTGCGACAGTCAGGTCGCAGCAGAGATTGCATGGCCTGCAAAACCCTAAGACAGCTCGCCTTCATGTAAAAAATGTTTGCCAGCCCCTCGTTATAGAATATCTGGTTTGTATTTCTTTCCCCCAATTATTTCTTCCTCCAACGTTATAGTTAGATATGATCATGAGATCTTAGGGACCCAAGGGGCCCAGAAGGAATCTAACCTAATGCCCTGGCGAAAACAGGACTTAGGGACATTTTTAAAATGTGCACTTACTTAACTGAACCCTTCTGCATCCCAGGAAGGCCTGTTTTACAGCTTGGAGCCAGCCCGAACGAGTCACCGGCCCCGTCCCAGGGAGCCCGTCAGGTCTGTGGGGCATGGCTGAGGCGTTCCTCTGCACCCCCCACCCCAGGTGGGCCCCGCCCTGGCCCCCGGCAGGGGCCCCGACCCCTGCTGCAGCGCTTACCCGCTTACACCGCTGTGGCCCTCCGCAGGGGCTCGGTCGGGTGGCCGGGTTGTTCTTTGGGCCTGGGCACGGGCTCACTTCCGCTGCTCAGCTTTTGTGTCAGCACCACAGACCTCCCGAGGTGGCTCATGCTGTGTCCCGGGGGGCTTCTTTGAAGCCCTGAGGTTAGAGTTAAGATGCTCCGACAAGCCGTGTCATTGTCACCAGCCTGCTTGGAAGTGGCTTTATTAAAGCGCTAATCATTAATCTGGTCTTAGACACCTGAGTGCCTCCTCCTTCTTCATATTTTATTCCCCTAATTAAGTGATGTGCTACGAATGCTTCCGCTGACAGGCTAAAAGCAGATAAATAAAAACAACCTGAGGTCACTTTTATCTTTATTTTTCCTTACGGATATTGGTTCCTACATTCCGAGCTGCTGATGGCAGGGCTTTGCCTGCCACTCCAGGGTGTTCCAGAGGCGGAGGTGGCCCCCAGGACATCACTCCCAATCTGTGACTCCTTAAGGTTTGCTTTAGTCCAAGCCTTTCACAAAAGCTGTGCTCTCTGGAGTAAACCGCAGCCAACCTTAAACTAAATGAAGGCGTGTGCTTGGGTGGTGTCCAGATAATTCTAAGGAATATCCCATTTAATTTATTTCTGCTCTGGGATATATTCAGCAAATGGGGGGGGGGGGGGAAGCACCACAACCCACAGTGCAGTGACTTTTAAACGAGGTGCTGCTGTTGGGGTGTCTGGAGACTTCCGGCATGGGCACATTCCTGTCCTGCGTGATGGCACCTGAATGCCAACACAGGGGTCCACCTCCGACAGCTGTGGGAGCAGGGGGCGGGCGGGACCGGCGGCTTGGTGATCCGAGTGGGCCTGGAAGGGCTCACGGAAGAGGCATGGAAGCTCTCCGCCGACCGAACACACACGAGACGATCACAATGTGGAAATCCGGACGCCTCAGTGAGGGGACTCCGAGGGCAGGAAGCTGGCTCCGTGGCTGCCGGCCCCTCCCTGGCTGGTGTTTCTTTGTGGGGAAGGGGAGGGACTCAGCAGGAATTGAATAATTATGTGTTTACCCTTCGGCTTTGCGGTCGACTGTCATCAGAGGCATCCATCAGGCCATTTCGGGTTTCTCCACCCACAACTTCTCCCCAACCCTCCTCTGGAGAGTTATTCCGAAATGGTTCTTCAAGGAATGGAGGCGGGGGGCATGGGTACACTGGTGGTCTTACCGACCTCCTCGTGCGGGTCCCCGGCGCCGAGAGTGCTTCTCACGGGCTGCAGCCTTCTCTGCTCCGAAGGAAGCACGCGTGCAGTTGAGGGGCGTAAAGCTGCCCTTTGCGGGGGGAGGGGGGGGAGGCCCTGGTTGGGGGGGTTGGAACACTGCACCTGAGCAGAGGAGGGGCGCTGACGGAACGTTCGGTATCAAGGGAGTTGCCTGTCTCTGTGCCCGGCTCGGAGGCTACGCATGAAATGACCCCCTCTGCGTGCCCGAGGACCGTCCCGGATGGGGTGGGGGGCACTGGACACCAACCTGTCCGTAGTGTGAAATGTGAGATGACGGCCTGAACCCAAGCGCGCACCCCCCCTCCGGAGGTCGAGGGAAGCTTTCCTGCGTCTCCTCTGAGTGACAGAGACGCCTGTTCCGGTGGAACCACTAGCCACAGCCTGCCAGCCCAGAAGCGGAGAACGGGGTGTGGATCGGAGTATGCGAAGGGCCCGGCGGCGCGCGGAGGCCCGGCGGCGGCGCGCGGAGGCGCGGCGGCGGCGCGCGGAGGCCCGGCGGCGGCGCGCGGAGGCCCGGTGGCGCGCGGAGGCCCGGCGGCGGCGCGCGGAGGCGCGGCGGCGGAGCGCGGAGGCCCGGCGGCGGCGCGCGGAGGCCCGGCGGCGGCCGGCTGCCCTTGGGAAACTGACCGGCCTGCAGGAAGGCACGATATGAACCCAGGATTCTGGAAAATGATTCTCTTTGAGGAGGGTGCAGAGTGAAGCAAAGGGGACTCGTTCTTCCATTTTCACTTTTAAAAGAAACACGGGGTTACCTGGGGTGCAGACTGGAGGAGGCAGACAGTAACCAGGAGGCTATCTGGGACAGGCGACGGCTGCCTGCACCGTGGCTGTTATGTGAGAAATTGGGGAAAGAGAAACACCGTGGAATCATAGAAAAAACGTGACTTGATGAAGCTTCGGGAAAGCCTGCCCTAACCCAGTTTCGTGTGCATGTGCTCGATCGGAGCTGCTGCATTGTCCTTGCTGGATGTTTTCATTTCTGTCAGAAGTGCAGACACACGAGCGGAGTGGTCGTGTGCTGTAAATGCAGCCCGTCAGACGTGACCGTGTGAATAAATATCAAAGAAAACACGACTGATCAAATACACATTTGACTCAGAGTGACGGTTTTCCAATCAGCTTATATTTATTAAGCATCAGCTAAATATTTTGGCATTTGATCTATTATTTCTTAATTACTATATTTAACAGGGCTCCCAATTTCTTTATAAGGAAATGGGGTGTCATGAGGATTTGGCAGCCATGGCACTGGTAATTTCCTGGGTTCAGGGGCGATTCCAGAAGTGTCTACCCCTAAAGTCCGTGTGCTGGGGGACCACAGAGGAGGTCCAGTGGCCAGGCGGACCCTTGGGGTCCAAGGCCATGATGCCAGTTCTGATGCTAAAGCCATGTGCCCCAGATTCCACCCACGGATATGCCTTTCCACTTTACCTAAATCCACCGAATTCCTTTCAAAATATTAAAGGCGATTTGTAGAACGCTTTTTACAAATGATGTTGAAAATGCTATCAAATCAAAACAGTGTTTACTCCGGGCCCGTTTTCTCATATTGATTATTCCTGTCATTTTCTTTTCGTGGTTCCTTTTTTTGTAAACTTTAGAGCTGTGATTTTCTTTTTGCAGAAGTTTTTCCCTTCCCTAAGCAATGCACTAGAAGAAATGGAATTCAATTTATTTTACTTGGAACTTTCCTAACATTAATAATTCTCTGTAGCAAATGAGTAAAACTCAGCATTTTATTCTGAACAAAAATAACAGTTGTGACAAAGAAATTATTTGCTAAGAAATAAAAGAAAAGATAAAAGCAACATAACCAGTTTGGGAAATGTTGTGACCTGAATTTCACTGCTTTGTCTGAAACTAGGACTGACATGAAGAGCGTTCTCCCTTCTGTGGTGTTGGCTGCAACAAAACATAATTTACCAACTGAAATTGCTTAAGCTTTTGTAGCTTTTGTTGATTTGTCTCTTTTCCTATTTTTGCAGTCTGGGCAAAGACCCCTCCTGGTGAACGTATGTGTGTTGGGTGTTTTCTCATTTCTTAGGCATTGATTTGGAATAAAGATTTCTGAAGCACCAAGAATTCGTGTCTGGCCCTAGCATTGAACCGTCTGTCTTGTACGGGATCACATCGGATGTGTTTCTTCACACCCAACTCAGTTTGCAAGAACTATGCACAGTGCGTGATCAATGTTTAATTCCAGCCAAAAATGAATGCAAAGGATGTATGCCCCTAAAAAAATGAAATAGTTCACTATAAAGATAAATAAAGCATGATCTATAATCATTTTAGTTTTCCCTTATCAATTTAAAATGGAGGTGGCATCTGGGTGTGAGAGATAAGGCATGCATTTTTTTTTTAAAGCACTAATACAGTCCATTATATTATAGGAGAAAATGTATAGGAGGAAACAGCCATATTTCACATGTTGAGCAATTAAAATTCTTCCCCAATACAAATGCTAACATTTTTTTCTAGTAACATAGATAACACATGCTCATTGTTCAATGACATAAACATCAGAAAGCAGCATAAAGAAGAAAGGAATCACCAGAAATTCTAAGGTTGAGGATGCAGAAAAGTGTGGTGACGCCTCTTCCAGAGGTTTACATACACGTGTGTGCACGTACACTGGATGAACACATCCTGCTTACAAGTGCATGTACAAGTTCATTTCATATTGCATATAATGCACGTACATGTAAAAAACATGCATATGCATGAGTTAAGGAACAGAGCAAATCTAAAAAAAAAATGGACTCGAAATGGGACATGGGTCCTTCCCAACATACTTAAAAGAATAATTAAGCACTGAAAATAAATAAATTTAAAAATTTAGCATTACTTAACTCCTGACATCTAGAGATTCCAGTATTTTCTTTCCAAATGGAAATTGCTTTTACTGGATAAAATGATTAAAGCTTTTGTATTACTTGAAATGACTATCTGCAGTTACTGTCTTCTGTATTTCTTGTAGGGCAGTGGAAATATGTGTGTCGTGAGGTCCACTTTATTTTCCACTAAGCATTCCGACCTTCTTGGCTAAAGACTGCAGCAGAAAAACTGGTGGCATATTTTAGGAATAACGTATTTTACTCAGCATCTGTAGTTTTTCTCAGTGTGGGCAGGGATGCAACATTCTTGCCCAAACTTCAAAGGCAGTTGCTTATTTCAGAATATTGAGAGCCAACATCAAGTTGTTCAAAAGGATACGAATCCAGTGACTATGACACTGAAAAGGTTGTGGCCCATTTAGGGCGACCTAAGAAATACCTATTTCTGTTTCTACACAAATAAACGTTATCTGTGTTTAACGAAGGTCTAATTTGTTCTTTTTTTTTTTTTTTTGCTTTTTGGTATGTGGGTGGCTCCCTGGCTGGGAATCGAACCCAGGCCGCAGCGCTGACAATACCAGCGCCGGAGCCTTAAGCCACTACACCATCAGGGAACTCTAATTTGTTCTTGATGGGTAATTAGGTTGCTTGCTCTCCATCTTCACGTCTCCTTGCTTAATGTTCCAGCTGATGTATCTGAATTTGACTTTCATTTTCTAGCGCTCCTAGTTGTTCTGTTGTTATTTGTTACTATCTTTCTCTTTCACTTCCACTGGCATATTTTACGGATGCTTCGTTTTCAGATGCTGGTTTCGCCTCCACTGCATTTCAGTTGGCTGGGAAGATCGTTTCAGACAAACTCCAGCAGGAAGCCACCGTGAGCCGGGAGAACTGAGGTGAACTGACTCAAAGGATTCCGAGGACACGCATGTGCTTCCCGGATCAACCACCGACACTGGCTGTGGACCAGGAGGAGGACGAGATACCGAGTAAGAACTGGGCCGCATCCCATGGGGTCTGTTGCTCCGGTGACTTCATTTCAGATTTCTTTACGCAGCTGTCATGAAGACACTGTCCAGAGTTGTCACCAAATATCAGAAGGAAGAGGGACTGGAGTTACTCTGTGTGAATGAATTAGATGGACCTGTGAACACTTGGTCAGAAGAAAACATCATGGATTTTCTGCAATGATTTTACAACAAAGTTCTCTCAGGATGGAACAGATTATCTAAGAAGTGGTGAATACGTATTCACAGAGGGCTTACCCATAAGCCGGATGGCAGTGTGGTGTTAATGAACAGGTTAATTAATTAAACAACTGTTTACTAAGTGCTTGCTGTGTGTCAGACACGTGTTCTGCACCGAGGATTCAGCAGCAAAAACAAAAAAGACTCAAATCTACCTTGTAGACTAAATTCTGGTGGAGAAAAACACATGCTATCTGGGAGAGATTAATAAATAATATTACATTTTATTATAGTTAATATTCTATAATATTAACAATATCAAAACTAATATTTTAGTAGTGTTTTCTGTATGTGTCTTCTGAATCTCAGCTTCCACAAAAAGAGGCTCTCTAACCTCTTCATTATCAACAGTGTAACCTTCTGAATCACATGTCGATAAACAAGTAGCATAAGGACAAGGCTCCCGGTACTGTCTGGTGGGGCCGACAGGCTCTCAGCTCTCCAGATGGTACACTTAATGACTCCAAGATAAGAAACAACTCCTAAGAATGCCAGAGCACAATATAAAAAAATTAGTAACAGAACAAAAATTCCAGATGACTTTTTAAACATATGAGAAGTGAGAAGAAATTGATGGGCATGAATATGTGACTGACTGATTTATCCTGTTCAAGTCACGAAAGTCTCACTAGGATTTCATTACAGATGATAAAAGGAAAAGGTTGTTTAAATATTTTTTTGCTAAACATTTAAGTGAGTCAAATAGAAGAATAGAAAAGGCTATATATTAATCTTCACAATAAATTTGAATGGGATATATTTATTCCTAGGTTGGGGCAAAATACAAATTCGGTTAAAAGCTATTCAGGAGGACATATGTCACAAATACAACAAGGACACACTATATGCTGAGTATGTGAGAAGCATTAGACCGATCTCTTTTTGCATGAATCACCTCATTTAATTCTCAAAATGACACTGTGAGCTAAGCATAATCACTGACCCAAGAGTTACCTCCAGAGACTATCGTTTTAACAGCTGTACTATTTAAAAGGAAAAACTAAATGACTGGTAAAAGATCTATAAGGAATAGGTTAATAAAAAGATAGAAAGCCTGGCAGGTGTACAATCAGAATTCCACCTGAAAAGCATTAAATGGAGACAAAAATTACAGTCCACAGAGAACACAGATAACGCACTCTACCCCCATTAATAGAGTTTCTAAGTATACAAAACAAAAATTGTGTGACATGCAAGGAGAAATCTATAATCCGATCTGAAAAAAATAACACTCAACCTTCAGAATTCAAAGAAATAATTTGGAAAAAAAATGACCAGAAACCCCGAAGGCATAAATACAACGGTGCGGTTTGATCTACGGGACACACACGTAGCATTTCCCACAGCAAAGGACTAATACCAGTCATGTAGGGGGCACCCCTTGTACTCAATAAACATAGGCAAATGACCACACTGAAAACTGGCAAAAATATGAGGCCGTCCGGAAAGTCTCCAGCCATGTAATATGAAAAATAGAGGCATTGTGGCTGGATGTTTTTCCAGCCAGCCCTTGTACATATATAGAAGCTCATCAATAGAAGAAGTGAAATACTAATACTCCTTTAAATCAACACTTTATCTCACAGTAATCAGGAAAGCAAATTGTAAAATCAGATTGTGTGTGTGTGTGTGTGTGTGTGTGTGTGTGATTTGCATTAGACAACATTATGCCTGCCTATCACAGGGTAAAAAGAAACAGACTGATGCTATGAAGATAAAGCAATGCGGACGGAGCACTTCCGTTTTGGGAGCCCTGCATAGACCGTTTCTAGGGCAAATCAGTGGTGCCTGTCAACAGTACGTGTGCATATTGTGTGACCAGCAGTCCCCCTTTTAGCATCCTTCACACTGAACCAATAAGCCATGTGCTCCCAAGGCACAGTACAAAAAGTCCTTTGCAATCTTGTTGGTGACAAATTGGAAACAACCTGAATGGCTATCAGTCGCGAGTACATTCACGTGCCTTATACTAGGCCAGCGGTTCTCAACCTGTGGGTCGTGACCCCTTTGGGGCTCGAACGACCCTTGCACAGGGGTCGCCTAAGACCATCGGAAAACACATATCAGATATTTACGTGACGATTCATAACAGCAGCAACATGACAGTTATGACGTAGCAACGACAATAATGTCATGGGGGTCACCACAGCATGGGGAACCGTATTAGAGGGTCGCGGCCTCAGGAAGGTTGGGAACCACTGTGTAACTGTGTGAGCAGTAAAGGGAATGGGCTACACCTGAAGGTATGACTATGACAGGCCTGCGAAGACATTACGGGGAGACAAACGAGTTTATAAGAAGGTGTACGAGGGCTGTCTAGAAAGTACCCAGCCATGTAACCATTTTCCTTATATTGACGATGGCTGGGATTTTCCCGTACAGCCCTCATGGGTAAAACATTTATCTCCCTTTATGTACTGCATATACGTATATAGTGTATGTATTATATATGTGCGTGTATTTTATTTACACACTTACTGTTCGGAATGGTCCCTTTGGGGCAGACGTGACAATTCCCTGACTGAAGCAGGCACAGTGAAGGAGGACTTGTTTCTACTTTAATTCCGGAAGCTTTCTCTCGTGTTACAAACCTAGGGTCCAACAAAAGTAATGCTTTGAAGTGTCACACAGTGTGCTTGAGTGTGCTGTTGTGATATGACAGAATTACGTGCTTGTGATTTTGTAATAGAAGATTTTGATACCGATTACCAGCTCACGGAAGAGGCGTTGCTTGTGCCGGGCCCAGTAGTTTGACTTCATGTATCACTTGTGTAAGTAAAATACACATGAATAGATTACGAAGCCCCTAAACTATTTCCTGAGCAGGTCGAAATTGTGTTGTTGACATTTGATCTTGCAATTTTAAGGAAAGTAAAATTTCAATATTAATTTGTGAAAGCTTTTAAGAATTCCAGGAATTCTTTAAACGACTTTGGGCACTGGATTATTATTTACTTGGTTCTTTTGAGGACTTATTTTCAATTGAACTAGACAGAGGCACGCCTCTACTTTTTGGTTATCATGTGTTGGAGGACAAATTTGTGGAGTTGTCATGGTAACAAGATGACGCCTCCAGCAGGGGGAAGGGGAAAGGCTTCCTTGATCCCGTTTTGTCCACCCCATGGGAGCTGAATTGACCCCGGAAAGGTAAGCAGCTCCCCCAGGGGCTGGGCCCTGGGTCTGTGCAGCACATTTACACAGCGGCGTGGAACGAGCAATTGCTGTGTCCTTCCCTGCGGGGTGAGACCCTGCGGAACGGTGCTCCCCACACCCCAAAGCGGAGAGCCAGTCCCTGAATGAGCTCGTCCAGGTCGTCACCCACGGTGGGCTCCTGAGACCGCCCACGCAGGCACCCCCGGTGGTTTCAGCATCCTCAGCTTCAAAGACAAGTCCGCGGCGCCCTGGTCCTGCCCACCCCGCGGTGGGGCGGGGCATGAGCGTCATCTGGTGCCGCCTGGCCCTTCGCTCAGGTGTCGCTCGTATCTCCCCCCCTCCCCCACTTTATGAGCCCGCCCGCCGCAGGCCCCGCCCGGAGAGGTGGGGGAGCAGGCTCAGCATGTCCGCCTGGTGGTCTCACGCCCCCCCACCCCCAGCCCCCGGCCTTCCACAGCGCTGCAAGGCCGCCGGGGGGCAGAAAGCTCGTGGTTCCAGGGACCCTGCCAGCCAGAAGCCCCCTCGAAGTCGAGGTCAAGGGTGCGCCCTGCCAGCACTGCCTCCAGCACCCCAGAACCTGAAACAGGTACCCCCCTTTGCTCTGGTGTCCTGTCTATGGGCTCCGCAGGCCAGTGGGTGGCCTCTGGCGCGGGCCTCATCTGCAATGGTCTCGTTTGGGGGGTGCCAGGGCGCGGCGACCCAGAGTCTGATTTGTTTCCCTCCAGGGGCCTGTCCCGGGTTTTCTACCTTTTCCCTGTGCTGACAGAGACTCATTACAGCTTTCGTAATTAGTCCCCCAGCGGCGTCTCTATCTTATTCTCCTAACTTATTTCCTTCGGTCTTACTTCATTATTATGCAGTGATGTTATTCAAACCAGGAGATCCAGGCGGACCACGCAGGGACTTGCTGGGGAGCATCAGTGGGTGACAAGGGGCAGGAGGCTGGGGGCTGGCAGGTGGGGCCAAGGTCACACAGTCAGGTACTGGGTGTCCCCCCAAGGAGCTGGCACTCTCCAAGCTCACACAGATCTAACTCCCCAAGCAGGAGGCAGCAGACCCCCAGAAGACAAAGCTGAGTGAGACCTAAGCTGAGACTCATTACCTTAAGTAAAGAGATAGTAAGGGATGACTTGGGGTGAGGAAGGCAGGGGTCGGGGCACAGGGCTGTGTGAGCAGGAGCCCGGGGCACAGGGGTCACCTGGAAGCTGGGTTCTGGTGGGCAGCCTGGCATCAGGCCACCTGAGAGCCCTCCCTGAGGACCGTGTCAGCACAGGACAGGACCCAGGGCGGCAGCACCCCTGTGAGCTCGTGGTTCCCCTGCAATCAAGTTGCGCATGTCTAAGGCCACCCCTAGAGGGATGCAAAGCCATGCCCCTGTGATTGAGATGGCAGACGGCCAGGTGACCGGGACCTGAGGTTCAGGATGTGTGCTTGCCGGGAAACACGCTCTGAATAGGACCGTCTTAGAGTCGGGCTGGGAAAGCCCGGGGGACATCACTGTCCTTGGCTGTGGGTGTGGCTTCGGAGTCAGCGTTTGGTTTTCTGCTTGTGTTGCTACCTTTCAGGTCGGCCTCTGGGAAGTTGTGGTTTGTTTTCTGCACCTGCTGAAAGGCTTAAAGCAAATGATTTGAAAAGTCACTTAACCAAATATTATTTTCTAATTATATAAAATAGCATAGCTTCCTTTTCACTTCAGAAATGAAACTCTTTTTGTTAAAAGTTATTTATTTCTTAAAGCCTGCGTACCAACCCACCCTTATTTCACCCATCTGGAAACAATGAGGATAATGACGTAAACGTCTGAGGAAAGCCTGCTGCCTGGAATCCTTTCCGTGTCTCTAGAACATTCTGGCTGTAACCTCTGACTATAAAATAACACGGCTCCAGAACCTGGAGAGAAAACAGCTCTCCTGGCCTCAGCAGGTGCCCACACTGGGCCCTGATTTTGTCCCTGGCTCACCACATCTTGTCCCAGAGCCTGAGGGACCCCGTCCAGACCTGTCCCCTGGGCTCTGCCCAACACCCAGGGACCAGGTCCACCCAGACACGCGGTGAGCACGGGGGAGGTCAACGTACTGAAAACTCCTTCAGAGTCATGACCGCAGGACCTTCCCGCAGCCTCCCTCCTGCCTCCACATCCCGGTGGTTTTAAGCGATGCTTCTGCTGCCTCCTGGACATTTTCTCCATTGGTTCTCTTGTCTCTGGCCCTCTGGCCACCACCTTAGCTCTTTCTTGTTGCACTGCGTCTCCTTCTCACTGGTCTCCCTCCGGCCCCACACGGCCACGGCGGCCCATGTGACAGGGACATCTGCCCCAGTCCCCTCCGTGCCCGTGGATGTGCATTTCCTGTCGACACATGCACTTGTATTTCTTGTACGTGTGCGTGCAGGTGCACGCGTTTTCCATTTCTGTGGCAGGTATAGAACAGGAAAACGTGTGGAGAAGACTGGTGTTCTGTGCAATAGATTTCCAAAGGCTGAAATCATACATCTTAAAATTCACCTGGATCTACACTCTTCTCACCAAAGCGTCTTCATGATTAAATTGGGAATGATGAAAGTCAAGTGATAAGAACCATTTATTGCCTACCCACCTATCTGCCCATCCTGACTCGTAAGTCGTGACTTGTGGAAACATTTGGTGAACAGTCTGAATTTGGTAGGGAATGCCTATGGTGTGGCTGGGTTTTCTTAGTGACTGCCACTAATTGTTCTGTCAAACCTTCCTTCCCTGTTTGGTGGCCATTTCTCTAATGCTTCCTTGACCATATCTGCTAGCTTTAAAAAAAATCCATCCCATTTAAAGCTCCAATCTTATGTCCAACCCGTTTTCTGTCTCTACCATGGCCAGGCTGGTGGCCCCAGGGACCTGAGGTGGGGACAGGCCTGCTCTCGGTCACCCCCTCTGCCTCCCACTCCAGCCCCGGTGAGTGGAGGCAGGCATCTTGGTCCTGGGAGGTCTCCTGGCCTTAATGTTGACAGAGCCTAATTCGTCTGGTTTGGGGTTGGACGGAAAACATCAAGTCCACGCTCATTTTACCGCCATGGTGCAATCCTGCCCCTGTGGGTCTTGCTCTCTGCTGCCTCCCAGGGGAGTCCCTCCCGGTCATCCATGTCCTCTGTGTGCTGGGGACACACGTTCTGGCTCCCTTACAGAGTGTGCAGGTGTGTTATCTTGGAGTCTAGGAAATAGCTGGCCAGCTTGAGGGGAAGTGGGCATCTCAGAATGACTGCTGGGTACCAGCTCAGGACAGCACATCCGGATTTCACCAGGTGTGACATACAGGGGCCGGGTCCATGCCGCAGGTGCTGGCACCACAGCTTCCTTCGCTCCAGAGTGACCTCAGGTGCAGTGAACGGCACCTGGGCTGCACCTGGTGCTGAGGAAACTCAGGATAATGGCACCCAGCTGAGGCTGACCAAGGACATTGTAAAGCAACCCATTGCTAGCAAGAATGGTCACATGGGCAGAGCTGCTCTTCTTTAACTGGCATCTTGGCAACAGCGTCTGAGTCCCCAAGGCTGGAAGAAGTCTCCTGTAGGCACACGTGCTTGTAAACGTCCAGGAGGAATCCGGAAGCAATCGCCGGAAGCGCCTCCCGGTCACGTGATGTGGGAGGTGAACCTGGGGAATGGGTGGTGGAGACGAAATTTTCACTGTTTAACCATTTGTTTCACTGACATCTTGTGCCGTGTGTGTGCAATACCTAGCTGAGACAAAAATAGAAAGGAAAATGACAGAGGGAGAGGGAGGGAGGGATGGAGGGGGAAGGAGGAGAGAGAGAGAATGAATAACAAAAGTAGGAAAAAGGCCACATTGGCCAGCTGCCGTCATGAAAACGAACACTGGAGAATGGCATTTGGGTGAGACTTACACCAGGGTGACCAAACCCACAAAAACAGTAATGCTGGAGTTAATGCCGTGCTCCCTTGCGTACCTGGGACCATGACAAATGACTGGGTATTGGGTGCAAATTCTTTCAGGTTATCCATTAAAACATGTGAGTGCTATTTTTTTTTTTCTTTCAATGCATTATAAAAAGAAAACCCTTTGATTTATATGTAAATAACAAGAGCTAAGAGAATTTTTTTCCCCTCTGAGCTTTTCAAATAGAAGTTATCTTGGGCTTGAGAACAGCTAGCAAAATTTTAGACGACTTTTTTTTTAAGAAGTTAGAAGTGGGCAAGTTTAGCATGAGAGTAATTCCTCAGCCATAGCTGATGGCATTCCACAAATCTTTCATGCAATTCAGAAGTAAAATGCAGACAGAAAATTAGGCTAGAAAACAGCTCAGGGGAGAAAATGGGCCATTTTTAGTCTAAGATGGCTTTCTCATTCTCCCCCAATATTTCAGATTTATTTACTGATGTATCTAAGCTTACATAAACCTCTTTCTTTCCAGAATTGAAGTGCACTTAAAAAAAATTGTGTTCATGGTGAACAATTCTAAATAGCCCAGGAAAAGTTGCAGTGCCTAGTAAGCCACACTCACAGATACTCACTCCCCCATCCCCTTTAAAGTGGGCCTTTTCACTTAATGCTGTCACATGGAGACCTCCCAGCTGCCTGCTACTCGGCGTCATGTAGATGTACGAAACCCTTCTAAATCAGCCTCTTCTGGAGGACCGTTCCAGATGTTTCCAATTTTTGTTGTGATGTGTTGCAATGAAATGATTGCATAAGCATCTTTGGGTACATTTCTATTTAGATCAGTGCATTTGTATGTTGGATTGATACTTACCTCCGCCTGCCATCCTGATGGAAGCCTTCTCTAGCGATGGTTGCCAATGCAAAGAATCTTATCATACTGCCAGCTGCAAGCACACTGCGAAGGCTACATATATTTAAGAGTATGTGGACCATACAAATTTAAGAATACTTTAGACTGAGCAAATGTAAGAGTATTTGTTTTTTTTGTGTGTTTTTGGTTTTTTTAGTATTGTAAACTACTCCTCAGGTGCCATATACAAACTACAATTGTTTGCTAATTGATAAGTACAACCAGAACCACACATTTGGGTCCAAGAACAGAACATAGGTACAGTAGACTCCCAGTTACCTGGCACCCATGGGGATCGGTAGATGCCAGATAAATGTAGAATTAATACTTCTCCAGTTGTTTTTGCCGGTTGCTTGAGAGTGCTAGTTGTTTTGAGTTCTGGTTAACCAGGAGTCTACTGTATATAATCTACACTACAAGATATGACACACTGTTGTATATCTTGTGTTTGCGGTAGCATTTAACACATTCATTAATTTGTCTTTACCTAAGTGCTACTACTATGCAAGCCCATGCCACACCCTAACACTGACTTCTCTAGCCCAGCGAGGAGCACATACCTCAAAACTCCATGGAATTCAGACAAAGGTCCCCTTTGTTTTGAGGAAATAAACAAGATATGTGGAGAAGTGATTTTCTGGGACCTGACTGATGGGAGCTGTAAAACCAGATGTTTATAGTGTTTGGTTTTGCTGAACCAGCAATAAATATCGGACCTTGAGTGAAAGAGATGTCTGTGTTCTTTAAAACGTTTATGTTTTTGCAATGAGAGGGAACCCTGAAATAGGGCCAGCAAACTTTTTCTGTGAAGAGCCAGATAGCAAATCCAAGTGTTTTCGATTTTGTGGACCAAGAGGCAAAACTGAGGATGCTATGTAGGTACTTAATTGTGTTCCAGTAAAACTAACTGTATTTGTGACCCTTGAAGTTCACAAAATTTTCATGTGTCCCAAAAGATTTTTCTTCTTTAGATTTTTAAAAACCATTAAAATGTGAAAAAAAATTCTTGGCTTACAGATTGTACAAAAATAGACGATAGGCCATGCTGTACCCAGGGGCCACAGTTTGTGATACCCCACTTATGAGTGTAGGGCCCAAGGCCAGTCTTCCCCTTATAGAAATACTTACCTGGGTTGGTTGGTTGGTTTTTAATCCAGTGTGGGAATTGTCCCGTTATAACAAATTACGACTAAATTGTTTCCTACAGTTACTGTGATAGTAGGATTTATTTCACCACCTCTTTTTCGTGTTTTATGCTTAACTGAATTTGGTGATAGTGTAGTAGAGAACATTTTTTTAAAATAGTAAGCTGTATCTTTTAGAGAAGGTTTGGGTTTACAGAGTTCGGGTTTAGCAGAGAGCACAGAGAGCTGTCATAAATTTTCCTCCCCCTTCCCTTCCCCCTCCCACATTTCCCACCATCATTCATATCTTGCATCAGCGTGGTACCTTTGTTGCAATCGATTATTGAATACTGATGCATTATTATTTATGAAAGCCCGTCGTTTATATCGGGGTTCACTTATTGAACAGTCCTGTGGGTTGTGATACAGTATGAAGCCTCCATTACAGGATTGCACAGAAAAGTTCGGTTCCCCTAAAGGTCCACTGTGCGTCACTGATTCATCTCTTCTTCCCGCCCTCCAACCCCTGACGACCACTGAGCCTTTTACTGTCTCTGCAGCTCTGAGTTCCCCGGACGTCGTGGAGTCAGAATCACACAGTAGGCATCTTTCTCGGACTGTCTTCTTTCACCGAATAATACGCATTTATTTTCTCCCTTTCTTTTGGTGGCTTGAGAGCTTGTTTCTTTTTCATCCCTGAATAATCGCATGCTATTGCGTGGATGCACCACAGTTTGTCCATCCATCCTCTGCCGAAGGTCACCCTGGTTGCTTCCAGGACTTGACAACTGTGAATAAAGCTGCTGCAAACAGGCATGTGCAGATTTCCGTGTGGACTAAGTGTTCGCTTCCTCTGGAGAGATGAGAGGAATTGCTCTGTGGTAAGAGCGTGTTAGTTTGGTAAGAAAACACCAGACCGTCTTTCAGGGCACGCCGGAGGGGACTGGGCAGCAGTTCCGTCGGGTGGCGTTGTCACCGCCTTCCCTGTCCTTTCTGAGTTGTCAGGCTGGCAGTGGCTCGGGCAGCAGCTGCTGGGGAAGAAACCTCCAGGGCCTCCCGCTGCCGGGGCCATGCAGGCTCCGCTCCCTGTGGGGACACCCTGGGGGCCTGAGGGGACCCACAAGCTCCTGAGCAGATGCTCGGTGTCCCAGAGGATGGAATGGACGTCAGTGACGAGTCGGGGAGGGACTCCTGCCTCCCAGCCCTCGGATCCGAATGTGCCCTAGAACACAGTGTGGCCCGCAGCGTTTCCGGATTAAAGGCAAGGCAACCCGTGTCACACGACAACCCAGCACGTCGTCCAGAGTGGCATCTGTCCCCCACAGTTTCTGAGCAAGGTCCATGGACCCGCCAGCGTGGCTGCAGCGGGGAGGGGGATGTCGTCCAGCCGCTGTTGTGGGCGTCCTCGCCTTCCACCTTGACCCTGAGCCTGACTCATGGACTGTGTCGGGGTCACGTGGTCACTGTTTGTCCTCAGGAGCACACAGTCCTTTCGGTGGTTACTAAACCAGAAAGGAAAGTCAGCCGTGGGGACTGGGGCTGCTTTGGCTTGTACTTAATGTTTCCCAATGCTAGCAGTGTAGACAGTGATGTTAAAGGAAAATACAGGAGGACTGTGGGAAAGGACACTACCAAAACACAGGAAAAGGATTCTGGAATCTTCCTGCAGCAATAATACCAAAGTGAGTTACTCTAATAGCAGGCAACACAGACTGACTTCCCAAGGTCAGTGATGTCTCTCTCCATCATGGCCCAGAATTGCCATCTGGAGGAGTCACAGAAAAATCAGAAGTCCCCAGTGAATCACTAGCAAAACTTCTTTTTTATTTTTTGCCACAGACCAGAAAAGCACAAAATTCCCAGCCTCATAACAAAAACCTCTTCCAGTCATGATTTACACAAATCTGTCCAAAACAGCTTAATTTAATGGGTACAGGAAAGTGACTTTCAATCTCATTTCATGTACAGAAGCAAAACTCTGGCTGAACCCCATGGCATCTTAACATGTCACCCCCTGCTGTCCCCAATCCACATATCACCGCTGTCTGAGTGATGACGTCAGGGACATGGGAACTGGGAGGGGTGGGGTGAGAACGGGGTTCTGCACTGCCTTCCCCCTCCTTCAACTCCTTTCGGCCCTGGGGCCTGCAGATGCCCTCAGGATGAGTCTCCTTTTGGAATTACGGAGACAGCAGACATTGAACTTGGTCTGCTAGTAATTTGTTGAGGCTTTGTGCATCTAAGTCTATCAGGGCTTTTGGTCTGTAATATTCCTTTTCTGTGGCATCCTTGTTTGGTTTTGGTATCAGGGTGATGCTGGCCTCATAAAATGTATTTGAAAGAGTCCCCCCTCCTCTATTTTTAGAAGCGTGAGAAGGATTGGTATTAATTTTTCTTTGAATGTTTGGTAGAATTCACCAGTGAAGCCATCTGAACTTTTATTTGTTGAGAGGTTTTTGATTACTGACCTAGTCTGCTTGCTCGTATTCATTCTGTTTAGATTTTCTATGGCATTATGATTCAGACTTGGTAGGTTGTATGTTTCTAGAAATTTATCCGCTTCTTCTAGGTTGTCCACTTTGTTGGTGTATAATTGTTCATTGTAGTCTCATGATCCTTTATATTTCTGCGGTATCAGCTGAAACATCTCCTCTTTCTGATTTTTTAAATTTGAGTCCTCTTTTTTTTTTCCTCATGAATCTAGCTAAAGATTTGTCAATTTTGTTTATCTTTTCAAAGAACTGGCTCTTAGTCTATTGATCTTTCTATTCTATTTTTTAGACTCTAGTTCATTTATTTCTGCTCTAATCTTTGCTATTTCCTTCCTTCTACTACCCTGGGACTTTGTTTTTTGTTGTTTTTGTTTGCTTGTTTGTTTTTTATTTCCCTGAAATGAAAAGTTAGGTTGTTTATTTCAGACTGATTTTGTTTCTTGAGGTAGGCATTTCTCCCTCTGAATTTCCCTCTTAGAACAGCTTTGGTTGCATCACATGTGTTAGGGACATCTCCGTTTCTATTTCCATTTGTCTCAAGGTATGGTTTGATTTCCTTTCTGGTTTTGTCTTTGGCGCATTAGTTATTCAGTAGCATATGGTTTTATCTCCACCTATTTGTGAATTTTACAGGTGTGTGTGTGTGTGTGTGTGTGTGTGTGTGTGTGTGTGTAATAATTTCTAGTTTCATACCATAGTTATTAGAAAGGATGCTTGATAAGATTTTAATCTCTTATATTTATTAAGACTCATTTTGTGGCCTAACAAGTGATCTATCTTGGAAAATGTTCCATGTGCTCTTGAGAAGAATGTGTGTACTGTTGCTTTAGATGGAATGTTTTGCAAATATCTGTCAAGTCTGTCTGGTCTAACATGCAATTTTAGGGCAATCTTTCCTTATTGGTTTTCTGCTGAATGATCTATCCATTGATGTAAGTGGGCTATTAAAGTCCTCTACTATTGGTGTTTTGCTGTCTATTTTTTCTATATAATATTTCTCCCTGTATATTATTTGTTTTATATAGTTAGGCACTCCTATGTTGGGTGCATAAATATTTACAAATGTTATATCCTCTATTGGAATTGACCCCCCTATTATTATATAACGCTCTTCTTTTACTCTTATTACAGTCTTTGTTTTAAAGGCTGTTTTGTCTGATTATAAGTACAGCTACGCCAGCTTTCTTTTGGTTTTCATTTAAATGGGGTATGTTGTTTCATCTCTTCACGTGCAATCTCTGTGTGTCCTTACATCTGAAGTGTGTCTGCTGTAGTCAGCATATGGATAGGATTGTTCTTACATCCATTCAGCAACTCTGTTTTTTCACTGGAGAATGTAGTCCATTTACATTTAAAGTACTTATTGACAGGTATGTGCTTATTGCTATTTTGTTTATTGTTTCCTGGCTATTTTGTAGCTCTTTTGTTGATTTCTTCTTCTCTTGTTCTGTTTCATTGTAGTGTGATGACTTTCTTTAGTGGTTTGCTTAGATTCCTTTCTCTTTATCTTTTGTGTATTTGCTGTAGGTTTTCCTATGAAACTTACTTATAACAACTTATATCAATACCAGTCTATTTTAAGTAGATAACAATTAAGTTTGATCCCATTCTGAAGTTCAACATTTAACACACATTTTAGATATGATTTATCCAGATATTCCATTTCTAACAGAATAATTAATGTGTAAGAGACAATCTTTAGTGGATAAACTCTAATTTTTTATTGTTAATTGAGTACAACTATCTTATACTTTCTATAATCATATTTATGTTTTTTTCATGTTATGTAACTTAATTTTCTAAGAGTGTTGCTATCTAGGAATTAAGAGCCAGGGCTTAGGTATTATTGCTCATTTCCACATTCATTTATTTGTCCGGAGTTTACCAAGAAAAAGCAAGGATACCTCAGATATATATGAAATTTTACCTACTCCACATTCATGAAGGCTTAGTGACAGAATGCTTTATTAGGTACATTTTAGCTTACAAACATACAGAATTTAATTCTACTCAAGTACATTTTTGTTTACTTAATGAGTTACACACATTGCAAAGTGTAATCTTTTCCTTAAGTGTGAATAGCTCACTTGCACTAACGCTATTAGGTTAGTTTTCTGGGGCTGCTATAATACAGTCTGTAGTATCACAGACTGAGCAGCTCAAACAGGAGAAATTAATGGTCTCAGGGTTCTGGAGTTTACAGTGTGAGGGGGAGATGCTTGTTCCTGCTGAGGCCTGTGAGGGAGAAGCTGTCCCCTGTTCTCTCCTAGCACCTGCCATTTGCTGGCCTTCTTTGGCGTTTCTTGCCTTGTGGAGCATCACTGTGTCTCTGCCTTCATGTTCACATGGGGCACTCTCTGTGTGTCTGTCTCCAAATTTCCCCTATTTATGAACACTGGTCATATTGAATCAGGGGCCCATCAGTATGACCTCATTACGACCTAACTAATTATATCTGCAAAGACCTTATTTCCAATAAGGTCTCATTCTGAGGTTCTGGGGATGAGGACTTCAACATGAACTCTAGGGGAGTCATATTTCAGCCCATAACAGCTGTTAACAGCACAGTATATTCTGAGAAATTGCCTCTGTGACTGTCAATAACATTTGGGGGTAACTAAGAATCTACTCTCCCTGGGAGCACATTTCTGAGGGCCTGAGGGGTGGGCCAATGCCCCAGGCAACAAACACAGCGTGACGTCACTACACCATGGTCTCTACACGTGCAGAAACACAATCTTACCCTTGCCTCATGCCCCCACTTTGAAGAATTCACCTCAATTATCTTCTTTCATCATTCCAGACTTCCTTCATAGAAACACAGTGCCAAGTACTGTAGTGCTTCCTTATTTTCCCAGGTTCCTATCAACCCGGGTTGTGCCTGACTTAACTGTTCAGGAATTCCACATGCAGCACTCCCATGTGGCATTTCCAATTGCATTTCACAATCACACACTTGAAAAACCCATGTATGGGAGATTGCTTTGCGGAAATGAAATTATACCACCCCCGTAAACCTCTGCTTACATAAAAATGTGCTGTTCTTCTTATCATCCAGTTTTATGAACTTTTAAATACTCTCTGCCTAAAACTCTGTGGTAATGCTGCCTATGTCATAAGCCCTTTTGCGCCAAGCCTATTTTAGAATGAAAAAAAATTGTGTGAAAATATATGAGCTGTAGAGAATATCTTTGTCACAGGAATAACTACTGCCTCACATCAGTGCTCCATTCTGGTCAATGGCACTCAGACCTCAAACACTGGAGACAGTCACAAGAGTACAGGTGATCCAAGCATCTAGCCAATGTTGAGTCTATTTAGGTAATGGCTCAGTGAAAACAGAGATATATCAGAGAACGAACTAACCTTTAACCAGTAACCACACTTAGGGAAAATGCAGTGTGCGAATCTTTGTGACAATTTTTTTCTGCTATAAAGCCATGTGATTTTCAAACTTAATAAATGAGACCCCATTGTGTAGGTGACTGGACAATGTTAGTGGCATGCCAATGGTTAGGATTTCAGTGAGTGTAAAGGAAGGAGGAAGCACCTGGGTGGTTATGGTGTGAGTCTCTATTGAGGGTGCCTTTGATCAGTGCACAGGTCAGCAATTTGCACTGTGAGCACACTCCCTGCTTTCTTAATCATTCATTGAGATAAGTGTCGCACCCATTGTTAAGTGCAAGGGAGAGACGTATCTGGCTTTGGAAATCTGTACCTAGGCCAAAGGCAGGGAAGTAAACATTAATTCATTTGATATTCAGGAAAACTGCTTTTGGTGATAAGGGTTATGTCTCTTTCCCACCTTGGGTTGACTCCTCAACATCTTCTGGCTGGCTGAGCGAAACAGAAGTTGGTTCAGAAAAGTGTTTATTTTTCTCTTTGATGATAAACTGTTTCAGATAGTGCAAGCCAAGGCATTTTTTTTAGCCAAAAAATGAGATAGAACATACACATATTTGTAAAAATTTAAATAAATATTACTGTGTAATATTATGTAATGAAATATTATGTAATGAAAAATATCTACTCTATCCTCATAAAATAAGTATGTTTCATTAAGGACTTCAAAGCATTGCCATCAACTTTTATGAGGACGGACTCCCAAAATTCCAGAAAAATCCATTCCTCATAAGTTAATGGCCAGTGTGAACGATAAAAAACCAATGATGATGCATTGGTTCAATACAAAAAGAAAATATGAAAAGCTGAGTTTTTTAGGTAACAATTTTTTGTCCCAAGCAAAACTAGTGTATTCAAAGTTATTGGATACAATATTTTAACGATGAAGAGAAACCTCAAGTGTCAGCCATATAAGTGCACCGAGAAACTGTAAGGTCATGTTGCATATTGATCCCAGGATGGATTGGCTTTTTTGGTTCAATATTAAAGTGGATTTGAGCTTTTATAATTAAATTGTTGATTTCCAGGGTGCTATTTGTCAACATCCCTGTCTCCTCTTCCATCACTAACAGCCCCGTCTTGTGGGCCAGCGAGAACATGGACGCGATCCTGTCCAATGGGAGAGAGGGGACGTGATGGGGAGGACTTCCGGTCTCAACATCTGCTGAGTGAATGCTAAGGACCCCGGACCCCAGGGGAGGGCAAAGGCGCGCGGTGGGAGAACCACCGTGTGCAGAGAGCTGCACTCAGCCAGGAGCCCACGCATTGCTGGGTTCTGGGTTCCGTATCTTTACATCCATGTGTTTTGTCAACTCAGCGACGCCACTGCCTTTTCAAGGAACTCCTCATGCTGTCGGTGAGGCAAGGAAATGTGGTGCTCAGAATGCCGTTCCGGTGGGACTGCAGGTTAGAACTTAAAGAATTCGGTTTCAGCTGGACTCCTGGGAACATCCACGGGTCCCCAGCTCCCTGGCAGGTTCTTGGGGCTGTGGCAGGTGGGGAACGTCCCTGGAGAATCCCGCTTACGGAGGCAGCTTCCCAGCAGGGAGTGTAACGACATGGCTTGGGGACAAATTCAAATCCTATGTATTAGTATTAATGAAGGCTGTGTTTTGGGAAAAAGAGACAGCCCTCCACTTCACAGCCTCGGGCTGAGATGCCAGGGGCCGCCTCCCTGACTTGATGGAGATTTCGATCTTCAGCAATTAGGAACGATTTAATCGTTGGTGAAACTCTTTATACCCAAAATGCTTCAGTGACTTCTGCCAGCCTCCTGAGTGCTGCAAATTGCAAAAATTTCTCCGTGTCAAACCGTGGAGTTTTAGATCTATTGGTAAATGCTCATTCTCACAATACTCAACATGCCTTTTGGCTGTATTCTCTCCTTTTCAAGACACAGCCCTCATTTATATTCATGCACATTATTGGGCTTTTTCCCTAAGCCATGTCCTTCCTTACGCTTGCTGTGCTAATCTGCATCGCTTACGGAACACCCACGTCTCCATTCCAAGGATGCAGTGTCAGTTTCTGAAGCACACAGGCCTGCTTACTAGTCTTGGTTTATGATCTCTTTTCGTTTCTGAATATTAATGAGACAAAGCTCTAGCCTAATCCCTAGTACTTACGTGGAATCACTCTCCGTAACAGTCAAAACTCATTTAAAGGAATTATCTGTTTAATTCTCACGATGCTTCTTTGAGGATGGCAAGAACAAAGATCATGGGTTTGCTCATGAGTTTTTCTCCAATTCTGGTTTTCTAATTTACATACCAGAAAATAAGAGGCAGCCCCACAAACCACTATATCTGTGAAAATATTGATTGACAGAAAAATAATGTATGTTGCATACATGTTAGAAAACATACATATAAAGGATGAGTTTGAGGGACTGGGGGGAGGCAGGGCCGTGTGGAATCAATATAAGAGAATCAAGTCAAAACACTTGAAAATCAATTATGGAATTCAGTAAGTTGCTAAGTACAAAATTAATACAAAGTCAATAGCCTAACAAAACACAACCAACAGTTCGTAAATGTATTGGATTGAAATATCCCATTTATTAGAATAATACAAAGAGATAAAACAACTCAATGTAAACTTTATAAAACTTGTATATAATGTAGGAGAATAAATCTTTAAATTGCTACTGAGAGCTACAACAGAAGATACAGGAAAATATATATCCTATTCCTGGACTGAAAAAGATATTATTGTCAAGAAGTCAGTTTTCATAAATTTCCTGTACATAATATTCAATGGACACCAATCAATGCATGAGCAATTTGGGTTTTGCACATAATTTAAATTTATTTGGGAAAACAAGTGAGAAGAATATGTAGGACACTTAAAAAATGGAGGAGTAGTAAAGTTATTATCCCAGGTATTTAAAATGTAATAGTGATTATAGTAAACAATTCTGCATTATCTACATCAAAGTTGCTAAGAATCTGGCTCTCCAATGTTCTCACCACACACACACACACACACACACACACACACACACAAAGATAATTATGTGGTATTTCAGAGCTGTTAGCTAATGCTAAGGTGGTGATTACACTGTTACATGTAAATGCATCAAATCACCAGTTACACACCTTCCCCTTAAGCAATGTCATAGTCAATTATAGGTCAATGAAAATATAACAAATCAATACTCATTCAAAGAGCGTGACCTTAGTGCATGAAGAGGGTGAACAATTAACAGAACAAAATTCAGAATGTAGAAATAAATTAAAAACATAGAGGCATTCAGTAAAAAAAACAAAACAAAACAGGGTTGCCCTTTCAAATCAGTGGGAAAACATGGATTATTAAATACCTGTGACCAAAACAACTTCCTTAGCTACCTGGAAATGAAAATTGCGTCTCTGCATCACCACTTACACTAAATAAAATTCCCATTGTGTCAAAATCATTTGAAAAGTTAAAACCACACACTTATAATATAGTCAAAAGATAGTTTGAAATGGGGAAGGCCTTTCTAATCATTGATCAGAAGCGGATTCACCCACATTTTTAAAAAGATCCACACAACAAACCACATGAAAGAAGAAAAGAAAGAAAAAAAAAACAATCGAAGAAGTATATACAATAAAGAGGCCCAATAGATGGCGGGGGAGGTGTGCTGCCTCCATTTATTCACTGAGATAAATGAATAAAAAGAATGAAAGCCTTGTAAGAACCCAGAACCCACGGGGAAGAACGTGTAGTTTCAGAGCTCAGTTCCATGGTGTCAGGACCACAGTGGTGAGCAGGGACCTGGGTTGATCCGGGTGGACAGCGCAGGGAGGCGGCCAGAACCCCGGGAAGTGGGACTGCAACAGAGTGGAGCTGAGGATTCTCAATGCGAAATGAGGTTAACGGATGCGAGTGCAGAATTTTCCCACACAGGATGCGACCAAGGAGCGCTGGGCCTTGTTCATTTCAGAGAACACGGATGCAAACTGTGGAAGGGCTGCCGGAGGCGTCTGCCTGCTGGCCGGCGTGTCCCGGGCATCGCTGCTTGTGTGGAGCTTTATTCGGGGGTGACAGAACACTTGTGAGAACGTGGGCTGGTGGGAGTCTCTGCACTGTGGTCCCGAGATCTTTGTCAAGGTCGCTCACTGATGAGGACATCAGGGCTACTTTGCCTCAAAGAGCTGCTTGTCCAGCAGTGTCCAGGTTCACTTTTTGTTGTGCTGTAAACTTTCTCCCCTTTGCGGGTCTCACTGTCCATGAACTTGGGGAGTGAGACGTGAAAAGCAGGTTTCTTCTGTTCTGGCAATCACTTTGAGAGAACATTGCCAGTCCGTGAGAATATCTGCAAAAGCACTTCTAGATATTCCATGAAGTACGGTAAGCTCTGACAAAGTGGCACTTGTGAATGCAGTTAAACTGCCTATTTCCAAAGCATGATTGCAATGAAAACCCAATGTGTTCACCATAACACAAACGAACAAAAGCACTAAGCAAAGCACCTCCAGCCGGTTGCATCGTCCCCAGAGAAAGCTGTGTCTCTATGCTTGTGCAGTTAGAGGAGCTCCCACTCCAGTGAGCCATGTGAGCAAACCGAAGGGACACCAGAGACGGAAGGCTTTCAGGGCTGCAGGCAGCCCGGTGATTTCGGGCCCTCACTGCTAAGGGGTAATGGCATAGTTTTGGAATCGCCGTTACCAGTCATTAAAAATATTGCCCCACCGGGATTTTGCCTCTATAATGTATAACCGTTAAAGTAGTGTCCTTCCTTAGCCTATAACTAAAGCGCTCTCACTGTACCGATTGCCAACAGTCCCGAGTTAATAATGACCAAGTATGAACGTGAGAGAAGCCCTCCATCTGCACAGAATGGTGAGGAAGCCATGGCTCCCCAGTGAGACAGGGGCAGAGCCTGAATACCAGTGGCCTGTGTATCACGTGCTCTCCAGCTCTGTGTCCCCTCCCTCTATTCTGGGGGAGAAGAGCTGGAAATGGTTAGTCAAAACCACTGGCTCCAAGCTAAGCAAGAAGTACCACCCGCTGACTTTCAGAAATCATCTCTGATATTTCTTGATATGTTGATTAAAGCAGCAATGAAGAGGCCCTTATGTGTATATGGCAATAATCACAGGCTGTATCACTTCTGGCTAGAGAGGTGGGCGCAGTCTAGGGGAAATGTCTGTGTCTGTAACCCGAATTTTCATCCAACCAACAGCAGCTGGTTAAATCCTAATGCGTCGTTGGGTAGCATACACGTGACAGTTCAGAAGATAATGTAAGAATTGAGAAAAAACATCTGTGGCTTAATTATTATTGAAAGAGAAGAACGTTTTCGGTTCACTTTATTATAGTGATATGAAGTGTGTGCATATGTGTGCACATAGGGAAACATGCAAATACGAAATTATATAGGGAGTTTAGGACTTAAGATGTACTTTTCCTATCATTAACAATCACTTTATGGTATTACAATAGAGGATAATACTAAAATCAGATTTTCCTATTTTTCTAAAAAGTGGGATGGTTTTTATAAGATTTTATTTTATTATTACTTTGGAAAATTGGGAAACGGATGCGAACACACGTGGGCAAGCAAGCAGAAACATGGGAGATAAGATTTTAGAGATTTGAAAATGGTTGAGTGACTCACTAAAGTGAGCTCTGCATGACCTTCCACTGAGCCACTGAGAAGTAGTACCAACCAACAGCCACTCCAGTCACCGGCCTCAGGCTAGGCTCCGCCTTCTCCTGCAGGGTGAGGTGCAAACACCCCTAATTGCAGGGACATTGTGAACACTGCACAGGGACTCAGGTAAAGCCCTCTGTGGAGTGCCGGGCAAGTGATTGAAGAACCTTAATTTGGCTTTTAGAAACTACTTATATCTGGATAGACTAACTGACAATACAAAATTATACAACAGGTTGACAATGCACTGTAGAATTGTGTGCCTGAAACCTATGTCATCCTTGCTAACAGATGTCACCCCAATAAGTCTAACAATAAAAATAAATTTAAAAATTAAAACGAAAATAAACAAAGTTAATTTTGACTAAATTTAACATTTGTCAAACAGCATTCTTGGCCACCGAGTTTAACTGTCTTGTCCAATGACACACAGCTGGGGACTGGACCAGACCCAGCGTCTGCAAGAACAAGTGGCTCGTGCTCATCACGTCTGCACCATCCACAGTTTTCAAGGCTGGGAAAGTTCTGGCAGCGATGATAGTGAGGATGTGGGTGTGCGGGCACAGCTGGAAGAGCCTCGTGTGACAGCAGTAGAGCTTCTCATCCACCACGATGCCACCAGAGGGCAGGAAGCTGAGAGTCACGACCAAAAGCTAGTGACAACAAAGCTCATCACGACTTTAACGAGCTGCCGTTTTGAATGCCGCCCTCCTATACACACTGCCTTCTGCACAAGGCGAGCAGGGACACACGCCTGACCCTGCCTGTCCAGAAAATCATTTAGACAGAGTAACAGGACGAGTGCACAGAATGTGGGAGCTGGGGCAGGCACCTCTCTGCCTGCCGTGTGTTAAATGGTGGGGGGCTGTGTCCCGTGGTCCCCCTTCCCCACAGCCAGTGTCGGAGCATCACCATTAGTGAGATGTGCAGGGTGTCCCAGCTGGAGATTCTACACTCACTCCATCTCCTGTGAAAAACTCCCAGCAGCAAAAGAAAGGCTCCAGTGAGAGCATTTCTGACTTTTATTCTGCCGACTTAGTTGATTTATTTACCCTTGACGACTCGATTTGGGGATATAACTTCAAATTAATCGAGCGTCTTCAGCATTATTCTTTTTAGCAAAGTCCAAAGTGCAAAGGAGATTTTACATGTGTGGCCTCACTCTCGGTTTGATTTGGGATCGATGCTCACAGTTTCTTACATAAATGCTCCCAGGTCAAGGTTATCCGGCTGAAGGTAAATCATCTGATTTGATGCCACTCAGTGGACACAGGGGTGCATCTGTCTGCTGTTACAGTGCTTAGAATTGGGTCTTACAGTGTAAAAAAGGCAGCATTTAGAGCTCCGCTCTCCTTCCTGTTTTTAATTGCATTCTGCATGTATTTGCTTTTCAAGATTGTTCCCAATGGGAATGTGACCTTCCTGAGCCTATCGTGAGATAAAATGCAATGTGACCATTCACAAAGTCTTGACTGAGTCCAGTCAGGAAAGGTAATTTCAGGAGGAGTTGAAGTTCAGAAATCCTGGGCCTCAGTCCCCTGTGTGGTCACTGACCTCTCGGGTCGTGGCTTGTGGTAACTGCATAGTCCACAAGTGGCTGGCCATTCAAGGAGTTGCCGTGAGGAGCACTTGGGCTCTCTGCCACTTCCCTCTGCCCTTCCTTCCCTCCCTCCTCCAAGGCTGGGGCAGTGTTCAGGGCCAGGACTTGGCACTGGGTCACGTGGGCATGGTCTCACTCTTGCGGAGATTCAGTCCCATGGGATGGGTGTTGGTCTCTCCCCTAAATGGCTACAGAAGGCCAGTCTGAAGGGGAGGGTGGTGGAAACTACTCGGCCTGCACTGGACCTGGGCCTGTCTCCATCCAGGTTTCCCAGCCTGGTTTCCCAGGGGTGTAGTGCTTGGCAAGTTGGTGTAATGGCTTAACACATGTCCCTGTACCAGGTCTGTGCTCTGTGAGTCCACAGCGCTCTGGATCTTCTTTCTCCAAGTTGCCATGAAGAGAAGACGATGAGATTCAGGAGTTGAAGGTCTATTCCACCATCTTCACCCTGTGCTGCTCCTCGCACCCACAGAGCATCCACTCACTACAGGATGTGCATGGGGACAAAGACACATTCAGGTGTCCCCCACCTGCACACCCTTCTAGGGTTGAGGAGCCTAAAAATACTGCAATATGGTCACAAGTTTCAAACAAATCCCTGAGGATATTCTTAGCAATCAAACCTTCGTAACGTACGTAACCCACTTGGAACACAGTAAGTCTTCCTGCCCATTAATTTCCAAGGGGCTGCAGAGAGCAGCCTATGTGTCTATTTCCGTTTTGTTTTATTTCCGGGCGGTCTCCAGCCCCTACTTCATCTAGGTAGGATTAAAAAGGGGAAAATGAACAGCTAGCCAAAGTATGTTTCTTAGAATGTAGAGACTTTAGGCTGAAACGCTACATTCTATTCATTTTGTTTGAATGGAGTTTGAATTTTTTTCTCATACAAAAGAAACAAAAGTGAAGCCTGATGTTATATCAAAAAGGCACTGCTCTCAGCCCTGTTATGATCACGTATTTCTGATCGCTTCAACAGCACTCTTGATATATTGTGGAATAAATCCAGAAATGAAAAGTTTACATTTAAGAGCTGACACTAGGAAAGCTAAGTGTTCATAAGACAGGTTACAGTGAAACCCACTTCCTTCAGACCTTGCATGGGGTGGCCAGGACCCAACCCATCGGCTGAAATGCACCGGTTCAGAAATGGCTCTGCTTGCATCACGAGTCTTTTCCGTTTGTTACATTAGCTCCCTCCAGCAAGCTCTGAGGAAGGGTGTGAGATCCTGGCATTTCTAGTGTCTCTAGGGCACTGCTTTAAAATGCGTCTGAGTTCAGACTTATTAATTATATGGATAACCAAAATGTGACCTCAGTTTCCTGCTCTTGTTATGTTAAGCTCAACAGAAAAATCTCAGCATAAGAAATGGAGTTTAAATTAGATCCATGTTATTACTTTTGGAAGGCTGGTTTACTCTGACCCTTTTTAGTGTAATCACTGGAACGGAACTGATATTTATTGAATTGATAAGGCTTTATTTATAACAGCACCATAGGAAATGCCCCTTTGGGTAAATTTTAGCTAATTAAGAACAACCTTTGTTTGTAATGGTTACACAGCTGACTAATTTAAATTTTACTTATAATTGTAAGTAGCATACCAGGTCTGACACACATATTGCCCCTTTTTTATGAACACACGTTCACAAAATCTGGAGCACAAAGCTCAGGTTACTAAGACAACACGTCTGCTTATACTATACTACTTAAAAAAGGGTGTTACTTCTCCTGGACCCTGTATACACGGGCTATTCAGAAAGTATCCAGCCATGTAACATGATAAATAAAGGCATTTATGGCTGGATTTTTTCTGAACAGCCTTCGTATATAATACATTCATACCTATAATAAATGTTATATATATTATAATATATGCTTTTAAGAAAACTATGCACAAAGAGTATATTATATATGTCTAACTGTATTTAACGTATAAGTTAATATATGATCTCACCAAATAACTGTAAATCAGTAGTAATCTGATGCTTCTAAAGGTAATTTAACTAAAACAGTAATTTTAAATCCGCAAATAATTTTAGATGATTCAGTAATTATAAGAGAAAGAATTAAAGTAGAATCTACTTTTATAAAACCTGGCAGTTCTAAGATAAATTGTAAATATAAACAAATTTAAAATAAACTATATACTATAAATGGATAAAATAAAACCAAAATTGAGTGCGTTGTGATAGCACATTTCTTGTACTGCCATGAAAAAGCATTTAAACTCGATAATGTTAAAAAGTTACACAATAATAAATGCAGTTTGATAGCATTTATGATAAATAACTAAATTCATGCACTGTGTTTTATAACTGGAGGTAGGAATATGGGTGATAGTGATTTATTTCGCATCCCAGCAGAAGCTTGCAATCTGTTGTCTTGTTTGGCCTGGAGTTTTGTCCGTGTGCTCGGCTGCAGCCGTGTGAGCGGAGCCGTGAGCCTCCAACCTGAGCTGTGAGACGCTTGGTGAACTGACGGCCTGTGGCTACGTGCATAACGAAGCCAGCGCTCTCCCAGGATGGCCAGACTTAGCCAGTGAGACTACAGGACACTCAGTTAAAGCTGAATTTCAAATAAACAATGAATAACTTTTCAGTATAAGTATGTTCCACGTGGAATTAGGGACATACTAATACAAACAACAACAACAACAGAATACTGTCGCTTATCGGAAGTTCCAATTTAACCAGACATCCTGTTTTCACTGGCAACCTGAGAGTCTGGGCGATGTGCTTCAACATGAATGCTGCTTGTGTGCATTGGTTGTTATTAGCACATTTAATAAAGCACTACAGGAAAGACATGAACTCATAAAAGAACAGGATCGTTTGCAGGCAGAATGAGAGGGAATGTCGAGAACTTAATATTTGCAAAGTCGGAAAATGGAGTTGGCCATTAAACCATCTTGGGGGAAAAGAGAAAATTAAGCCTGTAGCCAGCATGCCTTTTCTTAAAAGGACTGATTAGATTAACACAACTTCTGGAAAACCCTTTGGTTTGTGCAAAATGGTGCACAGAAAAAACAAAGGTGGGCAGTTAAATGAAGGTAACTCCTAACATAATAATCCTTCAGATGGTACAGATACATTTAAAAGCAACCATAGGAGTCTGCCAGATTTTTCTGATCTATTCGTATCTGACATCACAGTAAGACCAGGAATTTGATGATTTCATTTATTAATACCTAAATATGATCTAGAAGTGTGTCTTATACAAGAGCGCAATGTAAAGAAAATTCCTCAAATATTTGAAGAGTCAGTGTATTAGTCAGGGTGCCCTAAAGAAACAGAACCAATAGCATGTACAAGGGGAAAAGCACGCAGCCATTGTCAATATAATGGGAATGGTTACCTGGCTGGCTGCTTTCCGGACAGCTCTCATATATAGAGAGACAAAGGTATTTATTATGAAGGCGTGTGCCATGTGCTTCTGGAATGTGAGGGGGTCCCATGATGGGCCATCTGCAAGCTGGAGACCCAGGAAAGCCTGTGTTTTAGTTCCAATCCAAACCCAAAGGCTTGAGACCCAGCAGAATCAATGGTGTAAGTTCCAGTTCCACTCTGCAGGCCCTAGAACCAGAAGCTCAGGTGTCTGGGGGCAAGGGCAGATCAGTGTCTGGGCTGGAGTAGAGAGCAAATTCCTGAGCTTTTTGTTCTATTCATGCTCTCAATGGATTGGACAATGCCCCCCTTGGTGAGGGTGGTCTTTCCTGAGTCTATAACTTCAAATGCCCATCTCTTTTGGAAACGCCCTTGCAGGCACATCCAGAAATGTCTTATGAGCTACACAGGCACCAGTTAGCCCAGCCAAGTTGACAGAAAATTTAGCTATCACACTCAAATGTGGCTGTTGGTTCTGAGGGAAAGTTCTCAGAACTCGGGGGACTACATGAGCAATGTTAGCATTAATTCGAACCTTGTCTTCAGGTCATGTGCAGTGCTCAGGACACGCCTCACTCTGACCAGGACTTCTCTTTTGTAACTCCTCTCTGTGTTTTGGTGTCCAAGTGTTTGATGACAGTCTCCTCCAAATTGGAATGTGCATGGATCCCAAGACCAATCCCTCCATTCCCACCTCCTGGAATTTGTTCAGGTCACCTCCCTGTGTAACCACGAGTGAGACCTGCCTCGTTTAGGGGTCTGTGCACTCTGCCACACCTTGTGCAGCTGAGACCCAGCTCAGGAACTACCTGTTAGACCAGTGAACACAGATGTACGCATAGTTCCCCGGACTGGAATTACTATCCTTTCTCCCATGTCTACTCTTATGTGTAATTCCATGTAATCCTCCTGGGGCAGCTCTGACCCTGTTTTCCTGATTAATTATTTAGAAATCCTCCCACCCTCAGTAATCTTACCCTGCTATGACCTTTAGTTCATTTGGACTCTGGGCTACATAAATTACCAAAATAAATGATCAACTTTTGTGTGGATACAAGAAGTTTAGATTTTAATCAATGGCTTTGTCATCTAACTCAGTCTCTTTTTTTTTCTATTGTGTCCCACATTCCATAGTGTATAGGTCAAAGGCTAGTTATTATTTTTGCATCTTATATATGTGGTCTGCTGGAAAGTATCCAGACATACAGTATGAAAAATAGAGGTATTTGTGGCTGGATTTTTTCTGGACAGCCCTCATACTTAAAGTCCACTAAGAGTTGGTTCATCATAAAAAAACTTTAGGTAAGTTCTCCATGAGTAAATGTGTGTGTCCCCAAATATTTTCTAATTATCTGATGGGTAAACACATAGGGAGGAGCTGAGAGACCCTGATCATGGACTATACTTGGTTAAATTCAAGATAGTCTGTGGTGACATGATGCCATTAGCTCTAACACAAGAGAAGGCTGTGACAAAGTACCGAGTAAACATAGATAATGTGCATTCTTTATACTTTTAAAAGATTCCAATGTTAAAGACTTTTAGAACAGGGATTTTAGAGAAAAAATTTTTTTTTACATAAACTCAACAGGGGCTGTGTATCAGTGTCAGAGAAAGAAGATGCCAAGATTACAGAGGTGCTTCTACATCAGGCCACCACTTCAATGCGAGAGATACCCATTTTGTCCAGTCATAGAAACAGAGAGTCAGCCAACATGAAACGACAGAAAATTATCTCCCAAATGCAGGAATAAAACCAAATCTCCATGGTGGGGGTAGCGGGGAGAAACTTAAGGAAACAGAGTTAAGTAATTTAGCTGATAAAGAATCTAAAGAGATGGTCATAAGGGTGCTCCCCAAATTTGAGAGAGAAGAGAAGAACTTAGGGAGAACTTTAACAATGAGTTAGAAAATAAAAGAACTTACACGATCTGAAGAATACAATGTAAAAGGAATTGGTTTGTAGTTTGTTGTTCCAAGAAGAACACCTTAATTATAAATAAAGATCTAGTACTTCCTCTCTCCCTCCCTTCCTTCTACATGTATATTTCTGAAATATCTCCTCCTCTCCTATTTTAATGTATTTCTGAAACTGTGTATTATCGTAGGTCTCTAGCATTGACACTGAATTTCTTTTTTCCTGATTTTCATGAGAGCTGGTACATGTGGTATTTTCTCTTTAAATTGTGAACCGGTTGCCGAGTTGTTGTGTGACAAATGGCTCTAAGTGCAGTGATGAAACCTTGACAGAGCCTGCTGTGGTTTGCCATTTGACTCTACAGCCCCAAATGGGCATGCAGTGCCCTTTGCCATTAGTGTTAGGACTCTTCAGTCTGCCGATGACGTCGTGTTCTCCCATTTACGTGCACTGTAACAGTCCTAACATGGCCTTGTTAACAGCAGCAGATTTAAATTTTATGAACTATGCCAAAAAGGATAGCAAAGGACATAAAGACAACTTATAAAGCTGAACACAAGGAAAGAAACAGTGGAAAATTTGAAATTTGAAATTTCTTTCAGTTCCCTTGAAAAGATACAGTGATCTTCTATATGAAATTAGTCAATAAGAGGGGAAAAGCTTATATTTTAAGGTCAACCACGTGTTAGTCGAAGAATGTCATGTCCTTATGAGAGATGCTATATTCAATGTAAAGCTAGTCTGTTAAGTACAGTATTATATTAAACACTCAAAACCACTTGCAAAATGAAAATAAGTCAGAGGAATTAAAAATAAAAAGAATATTTTGGATCATGTTATCAAATCAGGAGACAAGACGAAAGAATAGGCTTAAGCTAGAAAAGAGAACAGTTTTAAGGAGTTTACCAAGAAATATAGAAAGTTGCCAGGAATCACTCTTCCTGTTCAAACACCTTAATGAGAAAACTGGACACCAACCCATTACTTCAGCAGAGTATTACTGAAGTCTCTCTAATAAGTATTTAGTACTAATTGTGATTTAAAAAAATATTGACTACCTTCATAAGCAGTGATGATGCTCACAATGATGGGGAAATAGACCCACAAATCAAAAGGTGGACAATGGAGTGGTTTTCTCCATGTGTCTGGAGAGTTTGTTTACTTTTTTGTTTTTCACCTCTGGCATCTTGCTGTCATCTTCTCATCATGGTTGAAGACAATCTAGCCTCCACAAAGAGATAAAAGATTTTTCTTGTTTTCTTTGCAGACGAGTTTGAATTTGGTCATGTTTATGCTAGTATTAACTTAAAGAGCCAGTAATTCCATTCATCTACTAAATCCTTTGTCCTTGTTTTCAATTTTACATGTAATTGTCCATTTGAAATTATAAATATTGGTTGATTCCAGACCTTAGTAACATCAGAGAAGTGTCTCAGCTTCCAGATCAATATCCCTAAATTCATGAGTTTACCATCCCCAATTAAGTGCTTTGCTAATGCTAAGTTCTTGTTTAAGAAAGACACACGATGCAACACACAGACGATACGCTGTGGAATTGTACACCTGGAGCGTATGGAATTTTGCCAAGCAACATCACCCCAATAAATTTAACAATAAAAAAAGGAAAAATATGTTAACATCGTTTTAATTATAAGCGTAACTTGAAAGGCCTTTGTCAATTTTTACTAAATGTGAAATTTGGGGAACCCGACTTGAGAAATAAGTAGCTGAGTCCACAAACTCTCTGAACTGGAAATCATTTCCAGGTTCTACACGCTGTTCCTCCCCTCGGCCCTGTTTCCATGCAGCAAACGAATGTTGAAATACAGCCCTCAGTAGGTTTATTTTAATTGCGTAGGTCATGATTTTTTCAGTGAAAATAACTAAAATATATTGGGTTGAGCCAAGGCAAATCTCAGAAAATGAGATATTGCTTAGTATAACAATGTAGTAATGTTCAATTTAAATTATAATGCCTATGAGGGATTCATACAGAATTCTAATTTAATGAAAATTCTGACCCAAATAGAACAAGACAACTGTATAAACTCGTACCCTACCTCCCCAAAAGACTTGTTCTCACTGTTATTTTTTAAACCCCAGCTTCCAAAAGATGAGCGTGTGATGATTTTCTAAGCTTTTCAAGTGAGCGCTCATGTATCTACCAATAATGGTGAAAATAAATTAATCCTAGCACAAACTGTAGAGTCAGAGGAGAATATTTACTTACACACACACATACACAGGCACAGGCACACACATGTATACGTGTGTGTGTGTGTGTATGTATATATATATATACATACACACATATATATACACACACACATATATATATACACATATATATATATATACATATATGTGTGTGTATATATATATGTTTTTGGTGATATTAAAATATGAATGTGGTTTTTTGCTGATAATTGGCTTATGAATAGTTTGAACTTTGATAAGTATAATTTCTTGTATTTTGTTGTTGTTGTTGTTTTGGTTTTTTTTTTTTTTTTTAACTGTGAAGTGGGATAGAATCTTGTTCAGGAGTTTGTAACCAAGATTTAGTCACATGAGATACATCTATGTACTGGTGGTTAGGAGAGTGTCTGGCTCATGGAAGTCGCTCTGGAACTAGAAGTCCTCATTCCATCATTTGCTCCCTCAGTCGTTAGGCTGACACACCAACACCGCACCCATGTCTATCTGATGTGTCAGTCAGGCTGTGAGAATGCTGATGGGCAGACGCTCATCACCTTGGAGCCATGAGGCCCCAAGGAAGGTCATGGGCTTCTTGGAGAACACCAGGTTGGTTCAAATTCATTGGCTATGAGATTCCCATTTAGTGACTTTTCCAAGATTTCCACTCCAAGAAAAGATCACCTTTCCATGTTTCCATGTCAAATGATTTAGATCTTATTATACCGCCACCTTACCATGACATTTGATCACTGTATTCATTTATCATCCCCCAAAACTATGAAAGCATTTGCTATATCCATTATGGAGGTGGAAAAATGACTTCTGGCTGATAACTGATTCTGTCAGCATCCAGTCTTGTGACTCTGACCCTACCCCCTGGGTCCCTGTTTCCCCACTGGGGCTGACTCAGGAGCGTGGGGTTGGGGGGCTGAGGGGATGCTGGGGCTACTGCTCCCTAGGGCCTGGGGGCTGTGTCCCTATTGTCCAGGGCTGGATTTTGCCTGTTCTGAGAGCAATATGGTCTAATCTACAAGAGCTGTCTGGGAAAAATCCAGCCATAAGGGCCTCTATTTTTCATATCACATGGCTGATGCTTTCCGGACAGCCCTTGTAGTTCCCAGGACACTAAACCCTAAATTCAGTGTTGAATTACATGATTCAATATATGAGGTGCCTTCAATTGTTCTCCTAGCTTTCTATTTTTAATAGACTTTTACCATTTTAAATCTCCTTTGCTGTTTTCTATCACATTTAATTTCACCAACATCTCAAATAACAATCCCAATATATTTCTTTTGATGTCCTTTATGTGTCCTTTTGAAATGACAAGAAATTGTGAGATAAACATGATTATACTTGAAGAAAAAGTTATATAAGATGTTCATATATATATATATATATCTACACACACACACACACATATATATATATATATATATATTTATGTAAATTTCTATATTTTAGTGATGTCCTTTTCCACCTTTTCTATGGGTGAGGGTTTATACTGCCAAGTTCTTTAATGAAAATTTAAATTAAACTCATTTTAACCACTGAAATAGGGAGTATTGGCTAACCCCGTGGCACTAATAAAAAGTATAGTTACCATGCATTTTTGCTCTTTAATTATAACGCAATCTTGTTTTATAATTCCCTAGATGTCATGCTGCAAATGCATTCCTATGGAGTGCCCAGGCCAGGCTGTGACTCTGGGGACACCTGGAGAGCACAGGATGGACACCAGGGGGGTGATCTGGGCTGGCACAGCGGGAGAATGTCTCAGAGCTCAGCCCTCACACAGTGCTGGGTGGGACCCAGCTATGCTGGGGCCAAGGACAGACTCTGCCTGCAGATGACCCAGCTGGTAGGGGCCTGGACACCCTTCAGGGTACAAATGTCAAGCCCCACCTGAGTCAGAAGAATTTTAGGTGTGACTGAACATTTATCCCAACATGAGAGTAATTTTAAATAAGAGTGCCAGCAAAAGTTAGCGGATTAATCTTAGTTTATTACTCAATGGAATGCTGTGTTCGCACTGTGGGGTGGGACTAGGACCTCGTTGGGAAAAGTATGTGCAGTTGTAACAGTAAGGTGAACCATGTGCTTGAACATATATGACTGGACCCTGTTCATTTATGCCTGGGATACACATAACGTGGTAAGAAAGCATGTGTTTAAACACACCTCTCATTCTTTCATGAAAAGTTTTCTATCAAGAGGTTATGTGTCTTTCCATCCTGGGTATTCCATTGTTTGCAAAGCCCCCACCCCCATTTTCCCATGGTTCCCTACTCTTACATTACACAGAATGTCACAGATGCTCCTGTCACTCAGTGCCACACAATGAAAATATCTGAGTAAGGGTCTCATCAGCTCCTCAGAAACTCAGTTTAAAGCAGACAGTGTCATCTAACTTACACTTAACACCCCTCCTTACTGCTCATTTTCATATTGATTAGTTGTTTTTCAGCATTTCAGGGTGGATGTGTTCTTTATAGTTTAGGAAATTTGGGTGATTGCAAATAAACTTTCTAGGTGTGTGACATTGTCAAAATTGTGACACAAAGTGTGTCATTTTTGAGAGAACACTGGGTTCCCAGCTCCATCTACTTCCATTCAAGCTACTCCATGCCTTACTATAAAAACGAGAATGGAATCTTTGATTTCAGCAAACGTGGCTTTTACATTATGGCTCTTAAAAATTTAACAACGATAATATCTGACCACAGACAGAAACCACATAAAAGGTATTAATGGCCTAGCCCGTCATGGGCACTGCTGTAGTTGGTGACAATGGACTTGCCATGGTTTTGCCTTGTGATTTCTGTGCACTGTGCTTATTTCTGGGAAAGGTAGGTAAGGTCTGTGCTGCCCCTCAGCCGTGGCCCATGGGGAACTGGGAGGAGGACCTTGGAGCAAACTCCAGGGAGGAGGACCAGCAGTCCCACTGGCGCATCTCCGCGCTGTCTCGTCTCATGCTGACCCCCGGCCTGTGGGGCTCCTTGTCCTTCTTCCTTTCCTGTGACAATTGTTAAGTAAACTCAGGGACAGATAAATCTATTGCAGGGAGTTGTGGGGAGGTGTGCATGTTGAAATGTTATCCTAACCGGCATGCATGTAACACATAAGCGATTGTCATCACAACTTGAAAAAAAAAGCAGAAAAATTAGACTTTTTGGAAAATTCATTCAACCCTAAATGTTATTTGCTATGATTGCATTATCTAATGCTGAGTTCGCTCGTTAGCCTAGAAACTCTTGGGCTGGTACAGACAGAGTCAAACACTGTTCTGTGCAGTCCCTTATCATGCCTTCCAAGTTCACGTAGGCCTCTAAATATAGCACACAAAACCTCATGCGTTAGAAAAATCTGTCCCTAAAACAGACTATCCGACTGTGGCCTTATTATTCTGTATATTACCCTAGAGAAGTTTACAGAAAGACAAGGAAAGAAATAATAAAGAGCTCACCCATGTCGTGGTCTCAATAAAATATTGTTTCTCTAAATATAGGCCTTTGGGGGAATATAAAATTCATGCATTGACTTTACTAAAATATATATAATTTATAAATAATCGACTTTAGATACTATATGTTTTTTGGCTTTTACATGTCCCTTTAGATATATGTTCTCTCTCAACAAATGTAATAGATTCTGGTGATTCCAATACCTGAACAGCATGCGAGGGCTGTCTGGAAGAAAGATGGGGTCAAAGCTGGGGCTAGGCTCCTTTTTTCAAATGTATTGGGGTAACCTGGGTTAGTAAAACTGTGTAGGTTTTGAGTGTACCATTCGGCAGTGCGTCCTCTGTCCACTGCATCACAAGTTCACCAGCCAAAGTCAATTCTCCGTCCACTGCCATTGTATTTGACCCCTTCGCCCTCCTCTATCCACCCCCTCCCCCTTCCCCTCTGGGAACCATCATATGGTTGTGGTCTGTGTCTATAAGTTTGGGTTGTCTGTTTATCTTACTCATTTGTTGCTTTCAGTTTTATAGAGCCTACGCAGGAGTGAAATCTTTTGGTTCTCGACTTTTTCTGCTGGACTTAGCATGATCATCTGTCTATGCAACAGTAGCTTTATCCCTGGTCAAGTCCACTTACTGAGTTCTCCTATGGACACCGTGTCCTGCCCAAAATGAGCCTGCAAAGAGGGTATTTCTTATCCTTCCATACTCTCTTATCCTTGAAACGGGCAGCAAAAGAGACATTTTCTTCTTTCTTGCACTGAGACACAACATCCTCAGCACTGTAAACACAGTTTGGTTAACAGGCTCTTCTTTTTATTTTCGGAAACAAATAGCGAAGTGTAGAAAGGAAAATTAGGTGCATCCATTCCTATATTGCCATTTCTGGAGCGAAGTGGAAGCCAGCCTCCTCTACGTAAACATGAGGAAAGGGGACTGCATTTCCCCATCAGTACATCGGATGAGCCAAGTGACACTGAGTAACACACTGAAGGAAGTAGTATATCACCACTGACTGGGATAAATTCCAGGACTGTGAGAGAGGCTCAGTTTGAAGAAATCTATTAATATAGCCCATCATACTAAGGGAGACAGAGGAAAAACTGCATTATTTTCATGGATGCAGAAAACGTGGCAATTTTCAATTTTTAATGCACATTTATATTAAATCACTCAGTAAAATAGTCAATGCACATATATAGTTTGCAATGATGCAAACATAGGCAAATATCCAACAGAAGAAAATAGAAACCAAGGTATCATACACACACACACACACACACACACACACACACACATACACACATACATACACAATTTATGACAAAGGTGGTCCTTGAAAACAATAGGTGAAGGATGGTTTTTTTTAAAACATGGGTCCTTCAGTTATATATCTATATAGGTTTTAAAAAAATCTTGCCCTCTATCCAGTCCCAAAGAGAATATCAATTCCAAATGAATTATATCAATAGATCTAAAGTGATAAGTGAAACATTGATTCTTATAGAAGGTAACATAGAAGATTCTCATCATTTTGGGCAGCCAAAAATCCCTTAAACAGGTCATGATAATGAGGAACCATAACATATAAAGGTGGATAACAAATTAAGAAGGTGCATTATTAACATGCACCATTGAGAGTGTAAAAAGGCAAGTTCAGGCTGGGAAAGAGATTTCTCACGCACGTACCTAACAAAGCGCTCGTACACGCATGTACATAAATCTCCTGCACACCAGTTAGGACGCACAGGGCGATGCATTTATAACGTTTGAAAAAGCAGCTCTTTTGTTTCAGTTTTCATACTAAAAGCATAAAACCATTCAAAGCTCACAGCCAAGAGGGTGTTCTCGGGTCACTGTTACTAACAAAGCCAATCGCTCTCCTGATGCTTTTTTTGTCAAACTTGCGACAGCTCTAAGTCATCACTTGACTCAAAGGAGTCACTTGCAATTTTGCAGATGGAATCTGACTTACGTTCTTGAAAGCTCCTTCTGCAGGGGATGATCTGGAAGGTCAATGACAGAAGCCGGGAGATCAGTGAGTGGTCATCTACTGAAAGACCGTGGTCCCTGGAGTTGGCCTAGTGGAGGAGGTGAGACTTGGTCAACACTTTATAGGAAGAGTGGGCAGGGTCAGCGATGCACTGGATGTCAGGGGACGGGGGCACGTAACACAGCACAGGTACTGGAGGCATGCTGGTTTGCTCCCCCTGGCATGGACTTGGAAGATTTTTCAAACATTCAGAGAAGGTGAAATAGTTTTCCAACGAGCCCACTAATAGCCTAAACGTAGTTTTTGTCATTAATGTTTTACCATACTTGTTTGTCACATGCCCATATGTGTATCCAATCACCTATTCTTCAGTGAAACCATATTTATTCATTTCAAAGTAAATTGCAGACATCAGTACACATCTTCCTAAATACTCCTGGATGCATATCATTAGCTAGATTTCAATTATTTGTTTATTGTTTTATATGAAATTTACATGCAATGAAATGCTTAAATCAAGTGTATATTTGCTGAATTTTGACAAATACTTACATCTGGGAAAACATTAATTTTAATCCGATAGGATATTGAGATGCTGCAATTTTGCCATGAGTGTAATAGCTGATATAAAGTCATAGGTAAGCGCTCCAAGACATAAAAAACGCTAGGAGGGAAAGCTAGAATCAATGTGTGAGAGAAATATGTCTAAAATTCTATAATTTAAATAGTCATTTCACAGTGCTCATGTTTTTTCCTGCTGTTCCTTATTACAACAATAAATGTTAGGACTTTTTTATAACTAGAATTCCATATGGAAAAGATAAGGTTGTTAATTTGATTTATCTTTCAATTACTCAATGTGTTTAGCCTGTACAAGTATTACTAAAACTCAGGTTAGTGAGACATGCTTTTAGCCTTTAAAGGAAGTCAACACTTTTGGCTAAACTTAATTCCATAAATCATAATTATAATACTGGCACAATAAAATCATCACCTTCATATAACTGAAAAGAAGAGATTATAGAACTTACAGTAAAATAGTCTGCTACTCAAAACATATAAACACACACAAGTTCAGTAAAGAACAAGCCCAAGAGGCTGGTGGAACCGAGGTCAAGGTTAAGTTTTCCATATTTCAAGAGTCCAGAACAAACGAAATGCTCCACATCACCCTCATCCTAACTGCAAAACTTCAGAGAGCTATTAAGCATGGTTGGGATTTGGAAAGAAGTCCTGGGGCTTTTGTCATGAGGTCATTTTAAATGGCATCTTGGGCGATTTAACAGTCTGTCTTACGAGCATCCCTGCGCACTCAGGAGACAATCAGGAAACGGGGAGGGAAGATGTTGGAGACACCCCACAGAGGTGTGTCCTGGAGGAGGAGATGACGTCAACGAGGTGAGAAAGGCTTCTCACAGACCGTCTACCAACCGGGTCCTCTTGTTCATTTTCAAGACGGTGACTTCTTTTCCTGCCTTTTTGTTACCTCATTTTTTTCCCTGCACACGCTTTTTACAGCTCAGAGCAGTTATTTTTCAGCTTTATTGAAGGATAGTTGACAAATAAAATTGTGAGGTATTTAAAGCGTGCACGGTGGTGATGTGACACATGCATACGTTGTGAAAGGGTTCCCTATGTAGGTCATTACCATCACCTGCCACCTCATATATTTATCTTTTGTGTGTGTGTGTGAGAACATCTCTTAGCGAATTTCAACTATATAATACAGTGCTGTTAACTACAATCACATTTTATATTAGATCCTAAGATCTCATTCATCTTATAGCTAAAAATATGTCTCATTGACCAACCTCTCCCTATGTTCTCCACACCCCAGGCCCTGGTAACCATTTTTCTCCTCTCTGTTTATATAAGATTGCCTTATTTATTGAAAAATTCCACTTATAAGTGATGCCATGCAGTGTTTATCTTTCTCTTAGCATAATGTCTTCAAGGTCTATCCATGTTGTCACAAATGGCAGGATTTCCTCCTTTTTCATGGCTGAATAATATTCCAGCACAGGCATATACACAATACGTGTATCTCACATCTTTTTTATCTGTGCATATGTAGACAGGCACTTACATTTAGGTTGTTTCCATATGCTAACTATTGTAAATAACGCTGCAACAGGAGTGCAGGTATCTCTGTGAGACCCTGATTTCATGTCCTTGGTCAATATTCCTGGAAGCAGAATTGCTAGATTGTACGGTGGTCCTATCTTTAATTTTCTGAGGAACCCCCATGCTATATTCCCTAATGGCAGCACTCATTCACATTTCCACCCGCAGAAGTTATTTTCTGACCATTCGACTTCAAACAAAGGGTGTGCCCAAAATATTAAGACAAAAACAAAGAAACAGAAAGGCCCCCGTGTAGCTTACTTTGAAAAGGGCCTCCTTCACCTCTACCAGCCACCTCCACCTTCACCTGAGTGCTTCTCCTGTTACTCGCCCACTCCCTGGCCACACCCCTTGGTGACTAGGACTTCTATGTAAGGAGTCATAGGACACTTTGGGATACTGGTCTTTACTCTCTTCAGTCAATGTTGTCTTCCTCCTCCTTCCTCCCTCTTCAGCACCTCTTTGTTCAAACATCATGACCAATAACTGTGTGATCCCTGAAATGTTGACTGAGGTCACCCCACTCTGGTATCACTTCCTGTCATTGAGGGCCACTTCCTCTTACATTCCCACCTCCAGACTTCGCTGACCTTATTGAGACCTGCCCCCAAAGGGACCTTTACACCCTCTCACTACTGTGTGTGCTCTCACTTCCTGATTCACCTGGGTTAGACCCTTAGCACCCCCTGTAACCCTTGTGAGGGTCTACCACTGGCCCAATCTAAGTTGCCTATTGGGAGAAATCAGTGAACCCACACGAGTGAAGAGCAAGGCTTTGCTACCTGGTCTCATGGTGGGAGAGTGCCAGTATATCAGGGAGACATGCCAGAGATACCAGATGATGCAGATGGGCCAGATGCTGCCCACTAACAGGCCATGAAGTACACACACCAACACACACACTGATGGAAAATGCACCACACAGAAGACCCCAAGTGCCCTGGGCTGATTTGTACAACAGCTTTGCTGTAAATGATGAAGGCATTCACCTGAGAGAAAAGAACTGTTGACAAATCTTCAAAAGGTGGAAAAGGACTAGAAAAACCAAACTGGTATTACAGCCACATTTAGTTATGTGGAATTCTGCTTTAGAACCAGTGCCAGTTAATGAGTTGGATAATGCATTTTGTATTCTAATGTCAACAAGAACAATAATTGGTTATTTAAAGTAACTGTTCTGAAATGTTTTTGCCAACCCCGTTTTCATAAAACAGTCTGCAAAGCTTCCGAACGACCTTCCCCGGGCAACCAGCCTTCCCCGAAGTATGTATTGAGAAGATTAAGACACAACGTTCCAATCTCCATTTTTTATAATGTTCTTAAATACTAAACTTTTCATTTCCAATGGAAAAAATTTGGCTTTTAGGTAGCACACATTATCTACCCTTTTATCTAATATCACGAGGAAAAGGTTTTTTAATTGTTAAATGTACTGAGGTGACACTGGTCAGCAAACATTACGTAGGTCCCAGGTGTACAAGTCTTCAGCGCATCGTCTGTGTTTTGCCGTGGTAACAGGCATCAGAAGGTTCTGGTTGTAAAGGTCCCATGGAATTACCACGCTCTGGTGCTTTTCGTTTTTGTTTGTTATTTATTTATTTTTTATGCGGGTAGCTCCCTGGCTGGGAATCGAACCCAGGCCTCAGTGTTGAGAACACCGAAGCTTTAGCCGCTGCACCACCAGGGAATGCCCTCATGTTTAAAGTAAAATGATTTTAAGTGTCACCAATGCTCTCAGTGTTCCACTAAAATCCTTTCATCAACAGCACCCACACCCACCACTGCTGACCTGTTCTTGCCTGGTAAAAGCGCCTTTCCTGTACACTTGACCTCATCAGTGGGCATGTTCTCACACGTCATAAAGAAACGTGAGATTCAACTTTGTCATTTTTCAATGTAATGAAGCAAGAGGGAGCTCTACAAGATGCATTAGTTTGTCCTCAGGTTTCTCTTACCGCCACTTGGTTTAAAATCCAGGCTGGATGAGATCCAAGTACGTGGACCTGTGAGGAGAAGGCTGAGGCATCACTACACAGTCTCTGAATCCTGCATTCGAGGGGCATTCCACTTGAGCTGAAGCTCCACTCAAATGAAAAAGAGCGATGTTCATCTAGGTTAAGGTACAAAAGGGTACGTTGAATCATGCATAGATTATACCAGTCTCAGAACATTCATTTCTCAAGGATTTTTACTATTGACTGATTTAATGTAAGATGCAGGAAATTATGTTAGCAAGATGAGTCCAGAGGCAGTTATTAATAGTAGTGCAGTGCTTTTAAAAATTTTTTTTGCCCTGAGAAATTATCTTTAAGGTAAAAATTACACTTGTTTGATGGGTTCATGGAGCTAATAAAGAACCTTGGGAATCCTTTAATCAATTTTAATAACTGATTACATAGAGTATTATGATGAAACTTTTCTCATTCCAAGTTCATGGTATTTGGGGATTACGGTGCAAGACTAGTAATGAGAGGGCAGGAGAACTGAACTTGAATTCATTGTTTGTCAGCTATGATGTCCTTTTAAGGCCAAATAAGTAAAGGTTTTGATACCTAGAACTTAGTTCAACAGTGAAAGGTGCCATCTCACAGGGTGTACTCACGCTGCCCACCCGAGCCCCTGGAAGCTTTAGCTCTTATTTTGTTTCTGTAGAGCCAAAATGTAGAGCAATTCCACTCAGGAATTGAACATTGAAAGTCCCTTGAAGACCAGAGAGAAGAAACACCAGTCCATGAGATTAGGAGGCATGGACAGGGTAGACAGATGCTGGAGTCCAACTACTCTATTTGGAAGCCTAATCTTTGAAGAGTAATTTCCAAAGCTAAAATACACACCATGCTGCCTAAGGGCCACTCTCCCTCCTTGAGCTCCAAGCTAGACTACATTTCCCATAAACCCCAAGAATCAGGTGTTACCATGTACATGGAAAGTGGACAGAAATGGCATGGGTTTACCCTCTGCAAGGAAATCTCCAGTGCCAGGTTCTCCATCCTAGTTCTCCTTTCAGGTGACAGGTGTGGCAGGGTCACACACACACCCTTGGAAACCATGTGTTTCAAATGGCAGAACAGCTGGAACTCCCTTAGATCCTTGAGCACATAAACTCGTGTGGTTCTAGTTTTGGCATTTTTGGGTCCCTTATCGTAAACACAGTTTAGAATACCCTAAGAATACAGTAATCCATAAAAGTTTACTTCGAAATCAAACTATAACAAGTCACATTTGGGTTTGTTTGAAGGTGTACGCTGATGCAGGAAGGAAGTGACCTTTCCGCTCTCTGAAGTGCAGGTGTATATTTGGTGAAATGAAGATGACGACGTCCTAATGAGCCTCTTCCCAGCCACTCGCGGCCCCACCCAGTGCCCCTCCAGAAGGCAACTGAGTGTGCCTTCCACAGTGGCTCCCCATCAATACTCACACACAACTTTATCCAGGTCACCAGCTTCTCCTGATGTCCCCTCCTTTCTGTCACACAGATGCTATTTGACTTGGCCCCACTGGGCTGAATTTCTTCCTGTTCTGACACCTCCTGGGACTGATTTGCCTCCTTCTCTCTTGGTCTCACTGACTCTCAGTGACCTCCCATGCTCAGGTGAAATTTCAGTTTCTCCAGGACCCTTTTCTCCTGTCCCGGACTGGTGGATACCACCCGGTTCTCCCCATTGTACCCTCACAGTAGTAACTGGTTATTTAGCTATGAAATTGTTGAGTATCAGCCTTTCCCCGCTGAGCTTGAAGCTCTGTGCGAGCAATGACTGTGCTTATTTTATATGTCCCTGCACCCCAAATGCTTATTAATGACAGACCCTGGAGGTGGTGGTGGGTCTCCCAGAAGTCCTTTTGAAAATGAGGGTCTGAATCCAGAGTTCAGGACGTTATGGGGTCGTCCTTTCGCTCTCTGGGCACTCACAGGGATCAACACCTTTCAGGAAGGGTGAATGGGGGTGGAAGGACTGTCCTGCTGGCCAGAGCCCCAGCCCCAGCGCACGTACGGTTCGACCCAGCCAGTGCAGGGAGACCTGACTCCCTCCTTTCGGAGAAAGGCTTCCTCTGAAGGACGGCCCTCACTGCACGTGCTGGAGGCGAAGGAGGGGCGTGGCGTCCCAGCCCGCACTCCCGGAAGCGGAAGTGGAAGCGGAAGCGCGGAGCTTTCCAGCAGCCTGGCACGGGGCTGGGGCGTTTGGCTTCCCCTGCGTTGCCCTTTCTCCACATGCCCGTTTCTTCCTTGCTTCTGCGTGAGGGGCTTGACGACAGACAACGAAGGCGAAAGGAATTTGGGAGCTTTGGTTCTGAATAACTTACGCTCCGAGGGACGCGGTAAGGCCTTCGGGAGCCGACCAAAGCGGGGAGAAAATAAACGGGACTGGACAGGGATGTCCCGTGCCGAGGCAGGGAGGAGCGCGCTGGGCGCTGGGATGCGGTCGTGGTCATTGTGCACCCGGGACCAGGGATTGAATTCGGAAAGGACCACACCCAGGGGAACCCGTTTAGCAGAGATGGACCCCTCCCCCACCTTACCTTATAATGCGCTTCGGTGTATAATGCGCATGCATGTGTTTGGCCCAAACTTTCAGGGAAGAGAATTTTTCATTTTTAATTTTTTAATTCAAATTTGTATTTATATTTAGGTACTTTGTGTTTTTTTTGTATTATAAAGGAATTTTAGCTTTTATTTTTTTTAACATTATGGTACAAGCAATTTTATGTAACAATTACAAAACACAACAGATACAAAGTACAAGAAATTTTAGGTAGAAATATCTTTATATATAAAAAATAAATTCTTATATTCCAGGGTAGTATTTTGCATATGCATATTATTATTGATTTCTAGTTAACACTTTTAACTCATAAGCGTAAATAAAAGAATTAAAAACATTCATATAGATATGGAACCATGTTTAATGCGCACCCTTATTTTTCCCTCACAAATTTGGGCAAAGAAAGTGCTCATTACACATGGCAGAATGTGGTCCATGAGTCAGTGCAGCATCTGAGCACAGGGACCACACTGACAGAGGTTCTGCCAGCAGCCAGCCATTGCTTCCAGCTTAGGCTTCTGTCGTTGAAAGTTAATGACACTCTTCTTCCTACATCCATGGCACTATTTAAATTTCCTGTAATATTAGCATGCAGATTTTATAAGCTGAACACGTACATTGAAAAGGGAGAGAGAACACCAAAAGATGATGAAATAGTCATTGTGTTAATGAACATATGAAATTTCAAGATGATTTCTGAAAAATCCTCTTCTTTGAGCACTAGGTTTTATTGCTTTACATCCCTTTGAGTTCTGAGCTAACATGAGTGAAAAAACTATTGGAAATCTGTGAGAGAACTTACCCTCCTGCTATAGGGAAAGGGATGTGCTTCCTCCTCCAGGAAGCCATAGCATATCCCAGCATCCAATAGGTACTTAAAACATCGCTGCTAATTGAATTCTAAATGACAGCAAACCCCAGAAAAGCTTAAAACTCTATCATCTGTTGGAATACTGTGATTTCTGAGACAAGTTAGATGTTTTAAATAGTCTTCTCTCAAATTGACCCTGAAAAGGACAAATTTCTGAAGAGTAAATAAAAATAAAATGCCTCAGTTTTAAAAAGTTAAATCTAATGACCTCCAAACTCAAGCCTGCACTAAAAATAAGTGTTTTTGCTCATGCAGAGAATTGCGCGACAGCTTTTCTGAGGAAGATAAAGTAGTTTCTTTTTTTATTCAAAATGTGCTTCTCTTTGATATCCTAGAGATTGAATTTCCACATGGGGAAATGGGAACCTACATTAATAAGGGCAAGACTCATCGTTTACTGAGTTTGCGTATTTAGCAGAAATAGTCCAAAGACCTAACATTACAGGAAGACATATGGCAGATGATGCTGTGGTTGCATTGTTTTATTTTTATTTTTTTGTTGTTGTTCTGGTTTTCTGTCCCAAGGGCTAGTTTATATTTTCCTATCATCTCTTTTTCTCACTTTCTTTTAAAAAGTATGCCCATAAGCTGTAAAGACTAAATATAAAATTGCATCTTTGCTGAAGACAGGTTCCAAAAGGGATATATAGCCCTACCTTAAACTGTAATGAAATACCTCTCAAATGAGCATGCATTTTTAGAAACTTTTTTAAAATTAATTTTTTAATTAAATTTATTGGGGTGACATTGGTTAGTAAAATTATATAGGTTTCAAGTGTACAATTCTACAGTACATCACCTGTACATTGCATTGTGTGCTCACCACCCAGAGTCCAATCTCCTTCCATCACCACGTATGTGACCCCCTTACCCTCTTCTACCTCCCACCTCCTCCCTTTCCCTCTGGGAACCACTAAACTCTTGTCTGTGTCTACAGGTTTTTGTTTCTGTGTTCGTTTTCTTGTTTCTTTGCTGCTTTCAGTTTTATATCTCACGTAACAGTAAAGTCATATGATTCTTGCCTTTTTCTGACTTATTTTGCTTAGCATGATGATCTCAAGAGCCATCCATGTTGTCACAAATGGCGATATTTCATCTTTTCTTATAGCTGAGTAGTACTCTGTTGTGTATGTGCACCACAGCTTCTTTATCTAGCCGTCTGTCGGAGGACACTTTTGTTTCCATGTCTTGGCCACCATGAATAATGCTGCAGTATATATCTTTACAGAAAAAAATGCTTTCAGATTTTTTGGGGGTAGATACCCAGAAAAAGGATTGCTGGGTTACATGGTAACTCTAGTCTTAATTTTTTAGGACCCTCCATACTGTTGTTCATAGTGACTGCACAAATTTACATTTCCACCAGGAGTGTGTGAGGGTTTCTTTTTCTCCACAGCCAACTCTTGAACATTTATTCTGACATGTAATTCTTGGAAACAACATCGGAACCCATACAAATTGTTACCTGAAGTAACTAAATTGCTGAAAATGTTCACAGGCTTTCTTTGTCTCAACGTTGCTTTATCTCCTAGATTTGGATGAGAGCTCTCCAGATTCTCAGGCTTGTAGATCAGAGTCCTCCTGGTAGTGGATCCTCTCCCAAAGACAGCAGGTCCTTGGAGAGCAGGGAAGTTCTCAGTTGGAGCTGAGCCCGCAGATAATTCCAGGAGGCATTGTAGAGCCCAGTCTCCCTCTTCCAGAAATGGTCTGTGAACTCTGGCAGGGAAGAGAGGTGACACAGCCAGAGAGCACACACAGCCCTGAAACACATTACATAGGCGACATTGCATGGGGCTCTAAGGACAACACTGTACAATTGAGATGTAATGCAAGCCACATAGACAGTTTAAACATTTCTAGAAAAATAAAACAGGAATTGATTTTAACACTATGATTTATGTATCCCTTATGTATTCAAAGTATCATTTCAACATGGATTATGTTTTTTAAATTATGAGACATTTATTTTACCTTCTTTTTCTGACAAAGTCTTCACGGTCCAGTGTGTGTTTTACACTTACAGTGAGTGTCATTTTAGACCAGCCACACTTGACATGCTCAAGTGCTGCATGTAGATAGTGGACTGTTGTGAGGAGTGCCACGTAGGCATTTGGTAGAATGTCCCTCAGCTGGGACTTGTCTCTTTTATTTTTTTCTCCTCACGATTAGACTGTGGCTTTGGGTGTTTTGGAGGAAAACCACAAGTGTCATCCTCATCACGTCACTAGGGCACCTACTGTCAATGTGGGTTATCACCGCTGTTGTTAACCTTGACCCCCAGGCTGAGGTCGTGCTTGTCACATTTCTCCACTTTCCCATTCTGTACTTTTTGAAAGTTGCTATGTGCAGCCACACTGACAAAGTGGGGAGTTAGGTCTCACCCCCTTGAGGGTGGAGTGTGTTCATACATTATTTCTAATTATTCTACATGGGAGATTTGTATATTCTCCCCTATTTAATTCTTGATTCAGTCACATATTTATTTCAGTATGGGTTCATGGATATTTGTTTTGTATTTTAGGTTAAATCCAATACTACTTCAGTGATTTGGTTGCTCAGATCATTCCACTGCAGGGATGTACCACTGTTTGTTTATTTGTTTACCTATTGAAAAGCATTTTGGTTGCTTCCAGTATTTAGTGATTATGAATAAAAGGCTATAAAGGTTTTGTGTAGATTTTGTGTGGATACAAGTTTTTGAATCAACCCTATTGCTGGATTATATGGTAAAACTGTATTTAATTTTGTCAGAAACTGCTGGACTTTCCCAAAACACCTCTATCATTTTGCATTACCAAAAGCTACATCCTTGACAGCAACTGTCACAGTAATTTTTTATTGTAGTTATTCTAATAGGTGTGTAGTAGTAGTTCACTGTTTCAATTTTAGTTTACCATTGAGAAAGTATTTTCAGCATCTTTTCATAGTCTTATTTGCCATCTCTAATCCTTTGTTGGTGAGGTGTCTGTTCAGATCTTTTGCCCATTTTTTGATTGGGTTGTTTTCCTGTTTTTAAGTTTTAAGAGTTCTTTGTATATTTTGGAATCAGGCTGCATTAGGTATGTGTTTTGCAGATATAGTATCCCAGTCTGTGACTTGACTTTTATTCACTTACTAGTCACTTTGCAGAGCAGAAGTTTTATAATTTAATAAAATCAACTAATTTTTTTTCTTTCATGAATTTTACTTTGGTGTTGTATTTAAGCACTGCTCAAGTAATCCAAGATCATGTAGATATTTCTCCTATATTTTCTTCAAGAAATTGTATAGTATTGCATTTTACTTTTAAATGTGTATTCGATTTTGAGTTCATTTTTTTGTGAAAGGTACAAGACCTTTGTCTAGATTCTTTTTCTTTTTTTTTTTTTTGGCATATGGACAAATAGTTGTTCCCGTATCATTTATTGAAAAGACTATTCTTTCTCAAGTGATTTGCCTTTGCACCTGTGTCAAAAATCAGTTGACAGTACTGTATGTCTATAGTCTAATCTCTCGTCTCTGTTGTACCCCATTGATGTGGCCACTATTTTCTGTACCACTCTATGTTACTGTAGCTTTTACAGTAAATCTCCTATGTGATTCCTCCAATCTTGTAATAATGTTTTAAAATAAAAGTTTAGGGCAAGTTTCTTTTAAATGAGGAAGGCGTAGAAAGCAACTCTAAAATTCTTATTTCCTAGTTCCATTATTGTTTTCCACAGTGAATTACAGAAAGAAAATTGGAGCATGTATTCTTATAGCTGAAAGAAAATTAATGAGGTTTATTTTGTTTTTTTGCATAAGTGTGAAGTATAAATATCTCCAACAAAATTTAAACTAATTTGTGGAATGTGGATTTATTAACATTTTCAGAAGGAAGCAGCAGTGTTTGGTCTAAGAGTGAATGCAAAGTGACTATACAGGTCAACACACAAATCCATAAAATTCCAGAAAAAGTAATAGAAACAGTAACAGAAACTGAGATACCATTTGCATTAACATTAGCCTACAACCTACCTAGGATTAATTAGGGATAGAACTATTTATGTATAAATTGTGAAAACCAATTAAGTTGCACAATAGGGTGAATAAGTAGAAGAATATGACATTGTAAATATATCCATAGTCCCCAAATTCATTAAAAATGTAATATAATCCATTAATAACCCAGTGACATTTAGAGGATATTGAACAAAATCTTTCTAAAATATATACAAAAATAAAAAGGTCCCCAAATTTCTAAGACAGTGCTGGAATAGATGACAAGAGGGACTCATCCAACCTTGTAGGAAGAACTACTCTTTCTTAGCCATGGTACTGGGGAGAGAAGGGTGGTGTTAGGGCCATGGTTCTTGACCAGATGTGATTTTTTGTCCTTCAGTGGACCTTTGGCAGTTGGTGTGACACTGGGGGTGGGGGGTGTGCTGCTGACATACAGTGGGTACAGACTAGTGATTCCGCTAAATATTCGATTCTCCACACACAGGACAGCCCACAACAAAGAATCTCCCGGCCCGAATGTTAGTCATGCTGAGGTTGAGAAACCGTGCCATGAAGGAACAGAGAAATGGACCCACGTCCCAAACAGATCATGGAAAAGTTGGCTCACCGTGTAGAGAAACTAAAATTATGTCACTACTCAGATTAAGTTTTTTGAAAAATGGCCTCCACATGGAAGATCTGAACAAAATGGGAGAAATATGACACTATTCCGAAAAAACTGATTATTTTCCCAGAAATTCTTCTCCAATATGAAATCAGAACAAATCTTGCATGATCATTTGATAATAAAAATATTAGTATTTATACAGTTGCTTCTTTGATTATAAGACCAATCAAAAGTATAAAATTTAAAGATAAAGTCCACCTGTTTCTCCCTGGTGAAACGTAGTCACGCTTTTTAAGAACCTTTATTTTCTCGGCCTCTCTTGGTCCCTGGGTTGGAGTCGGTTGATCTAACACAGGTGTATTTTACACACGGTGAGCTGACAGTACACTTACAGTCCCCAATTAACATTCTCTTAATGTCCTTTCCTGCTAGACAGAGCTTCTCCTGGGCCAAAAACTGTGTGCCCCACATTTTTATTTCTGCATTGAGCACTCCTACAGCAGAGCAGCCAGACATGTCTCTGATTGAAGGAATTGATTAACCTCTATTGGTATGTAATCATCGTCCCGCGCTTTCTCATGGGCTGCCCGGGATGAACTAGGGCAATCAGTTATACAATAGCAAAATCAGCAATGTTAAACGAAAGTTCATTTCTGCTTCTCAATTATCAGAGGCTATTAAGAGCCTCACTGAAAATGACAAAGGAAACCTTCTGAAATAAATGCACTTCAATAATGCATCTTAGAAACCAATACTCCTATAATCAAACGAATCTCCTGATATGTCATTCAAATCTTACGAACTAGTTAAAATCATGACACATCCCTAAATGAAAAAAGTATCCTGGTTCCTTCTTATATGGATTGATCACATAGATTTATTTATTTTGAATATTGTACCCCAAACCCCAAATTCAATTTTAATTTAATCAGAGACGACTTTCAGAATCTTGCCTACCTTTGAAACAAAGACATGCAAAGTAGGTATCAGTGGTCCTGTATACACTTCAGATAACATGTGCAGCAAAATACAATGCATTTAAAATACAAAATGTGAAGTGCAAGCTGGTTTTACATTTAGAATCTCCAGCAGTTCTTACAAACAAAAACTTAATTTCTAGCACGGCACCAGCAGGCTTAAATAGTTACTGTTGTCCCCTGGTGAGGCTCCTCAAATGGCCTCCAGGCAATCTTTGTGGCACCAAGCCGGCACTTTCAGGGGGTAATGAGACAAACGCAGGGCTGGGAGCTGCCCACAGGGTCCTGTTATTTTTGGAATAGGCTTTTTCCCAGCAAGAGATCGTTCAGGTGAGGTGGGTGGGAGCAGCCCACTCATTCCGGAGGCTTTGGAGCCATTGTCTCAAACTGTTGCAAAAAATCCACCCTCTCCTCCAGAAAAGCAGTGTGACAAATCACAGGACTCAGTTCCAGTGTTGGGGATGAAAACCACAGCTAAATACTGAACCTCTTTTCCATGCCAACTTCCTGAGAAGGCTCCCTGAGATTTCCAGGACATTAACCTTGAGGATTGCCTTAGGATTTCCCGAGGACAGGAGGCTGGTTCTTTAACTGGCACAGGTGGCAGGGGCAGGCTGATGGGTTGAAAGGTCATTTGACCCAATAGGAGTTGGGGGGAGGTTCTCAGCCAATTGTGACCAGTAATTCAGCTGGACCACTGAGGGGAGCTCACGCCACCTGACAGCAGAGGGCAGAATGAAATAGGGGCTAAGAACAGAAAGGAGATTCATGGACTTGCGTGGAATTCCCCAAGGACAAACACCCTCCAGCCCCCACCCGATGGCCCACTGCAGGAACAAGATTATTGCCCATTCTGCCAGCGAGTGGGATTCAAGGCGAGACAAATTCCACATTGTTAAACATCAGAAGGTCAACGTTGTGGTGTGCTTTGTGTCAGAACATGTGCTTATGAAATGGCATATGGGCCAGATTTCACGCCCAATTTACTCTCAAGCTTAAGACAAAGTCTTAGGTGCAACAATGTCTGACCTAGCCCACCATGCATCGATAATGGAAGTTTTCCCTGAGCAAAGCAGGAAAAAAACAAGGCCCGTAGCTCTCAGAGGCTAAGTTGGATCTACGTAACCTGTCCATCCATGGATTATTCCAGATACTCGTTCTCATGTTCCTATTAACCATCATCGACTTTTTTCATCACAGCTTCACTTGAAACTAATTATAAATGAAGTCAATAGAACCTCTGTAAAAACGAATCGCTCCTGAAATTTGAAAACTACTGGAAATTTTTACAGCTGCAGGAGGCAGCGATGACAAACCCACGGACTGCACACTAGGAATTATTTGATGGTTGAGGAAATGTGACTTGGAATTTTGGTGGCAACTTTTATCCTGCAAGTTCATTCTGATGACATAAGACTGCTGTGCTAACTAGGATGTAATTCAGCTACAGAGAACTGAATTTATTTTTTTATCTAACTGCACTGTGTGGGATGGGAAGAAATAGCCAAGACAGATCATCACACTGAGGAAGTGTGTTACTAAACAACGAGGCCTCAGTCCTCGAATGACCCGTGAGAGGAATCGTCACGCCTAGCATCTGAGCTAGTACATCCCGGGCTCCTGCAGTGGGTGTCCTGGGCAGGGTCCAGCAAGAAGCCTGCCCCCGGAGTCCAGTAATAACCCCTGTTCATTTTAAGGACTGCAAACTTAATGGAAAGCCAAATACCTTTTAGGTGGCAGTCTCTCTATAAAGTAATTCTCCTGCTCAAAAGGTTACTCCAGAATAAGTAAACTGGTGGACAGTGGGAATGAGGTCATGGGGCGGGGCTGCAGATTGCATCTCATTTGCATACAACCCTGCGGGGTGGGGCAGAGGAGGTAGGGCTGTCTTGATGCAGACTGCCCACTTACGTCTAACCTGGGGTCAACACAGTGTGCACACAGGCTTAGGAATTATAAACCAGACCAAACCAAACCACACAGTTGTGCCAGAAAATGAAGTTAAGTTGCCTGCAGGCTGACTGTGCAACAACTATGATTGGGAGCCTTGTAGGGGCAGAAGATTTTTCCCTTCTTTGCTTCTAGGTCCTTTGGCCAGTCTAATAATTACGTTAACATAATACAGATTAACAGGAGAAAAGCAAATTTCCTACCTACAGGAGCCCCACAGAAATGAGACTCGCTGTCAGTCAGGTAATAGAGGCTTGTATCCCATCCTGAGCTGAGGAGAGGGGATGAGGGTCTGGGGTCTCAAAGGCAGAAAGACGGTTCACCGGAAGCCGAGGAGAGCAGAAGCTTGGTAAACAAATGGGGGCCATGCCACGCCTGCTCCTCAGAATTACAGAGCTATTTTCAGTAGTAGCGCTCTCCCCGGGGCAGGCCCCCCCCCCCCCCCCCCCGTCTAAGTTCTTCTGGGCAGTTAAAACAAAAGTCAGAAGCTCTTTCTAAGCCTGTGGGGCCCCACTGGCCTTAGCTCCAAATAATGCACATGTCACAGTGACTCGTTCTGGGGGGTACATTGTGCTCCTACCCAAAGCCAAGCATCGTGGTGGCCAAATGCCTCCTCTCCTTGGAGCCCACACTTCTTTCCAGGGCAGATGGCATTCAGCACCCCTACCCCTCACACATACCTGGAGCAAATCAAACACTTGCTCACATCCAGATGAAGCAGCTCTCAAGGGACCCAATACTCCTTGCGAAGCGCACCCCATCTCGGGTGTGTCTAAGACAACAAGGGCGCCGTTCCGTCCCCACAGACTCACCTGCACAGAGAAGCAGCAGCCGTTTACTGAAGCCAAATCTGCATAAGATGCTCCGGACTTGACCCGGAGCTCAGCAGAAATGAGCTCACTGCGGCCACGACACTGGGCTCAGAAGCCTCGTTCCCACACCAGGCCAGAACCATGCGCTCCGGTCTCAGCTGGAACAGCCTGTGAGTGGTTGTCAGGAGCTCAGCCCTGCTAAACCGGTGCAGTTTTGCTCTTCTCTGAGTGCAAATTAGAAACATA